>CM052655.1:121782759-121836166 GCA_028533165.1 Leontopithecus rosalia
GTATTCTCAGCCTTTTTACGCTGGTTTCTTCCCATCAGTGTAAATTTATCCTCCTGTCGTCTTTGAAATTACCAGCTTTCAGTAGGTCTCTTGAGTGGACGTCCAAGATGTTAGTTCCCAGGGCCAGGAACAGCGGCGTTAAGACTGATGGTGTTTTTCTGCCCAGGCTTCTCCTGTCTGGCTTCCTTCTTGTGTCCGTGATAGGCGAGTCTGCCTTCCCGGAGCTCCGAACCTCGGTCAGAAGGGGAACCAGTCGCGTTCACTCTGCGCCGAGGTGCCGGCACAGCTTCTGCGCCGGCCTCAGGAGTCAGCGCTGGGAACCCGCGCGGCTCCTCCAAACCCCGGTCAGAGGGGGAGCCAGCCCCGCCTAGTCAGCTCCGAGAGCTGCCGTGCGGAGGTGCCGGCGAGACCACTGCCCCGCGTGGCTCCTCCACTGGGAATCTTCTGCTCCTGAACGACCAGAATTTGTCTGAAAGTGTGGCGTCCTCTAGTTCTATGAGCTTTAACTGCGAGCTGCAATCCCGAGATGTTAGCGATCGGCCATCTTGGATCGTTCTGAGTTGTTTTTTTAAAGTAAGTTACATTAAATTATTAAAAAGACTTGTGATTGAAAGGCTCACAGAGCACCGAAAGGAAGACCCACACCCACAGACTACGAGGAAAGAAACTGTAAAGGGCCAAGACGAACAGGAGAAAGCTATGTCCACGCAAAGTCAAAGACCGGAAGTTATGAGCACAGGAGTCAGGGCAGCCGGGGGCATCCGCGTCTGCTCAGGAGAGGACAGATGTTAATTCGGAAAACAGACAGCAACGAAAAGAAATACGGAAAAAGTGAGGCCAACTGATGTAACAGATTAAAACGGTAGAAAACGGTCCAAAAACATCAACAATCACGATAAAAGAAATTGGACTGAACCTAACAGTCAAACCACAGACACAGATACAGCGGGATTTTTAAAATCATGATGGCCGGGCGTGGTGGCTCAAGCCTGCAATCCCAGCAATTGGGAGACTGAGGCGGGTGGATCACGAGGTCAAGAGATTGAGACCATCCTGGTCAACATGGTGAAACCCCGTCTCTACTAAAAATACAAAAAATTAGCTGGGCATGGTGGTGCGTGCCTGTAATCCTAGCTACTCGGGAGGCTGAGGCAGGAGAATTGCCTGAACCCAGGAGGCGGAGGTTGCGGTGAGCCGAGATCGCGCCATTGCACTCCAGCCTGGGTAACAAGAGCGAAACTCCATCTCAAAAAAAAAAAAATGATACACACGGTTTACCAAAGACACACATAAAGCCTAAGGACATACAGAGGCAGGAAACGATGAGGTGGCCGAACCCTCGCCCAGGGAAGGGACTCTGACTTGAAGCTCTATTAGGGATAGAGACGGCCACTAAGTAAGGATCAAAGGTTCCATTCACCCAGGCGAGGAAGCGATTTTTTTTTTTTTTTTTTGAGACAGAGTCTGGCTCTGTCGCCAGGCTAGAATGCCGTGGTGTGACTTTGGCTCACTGCAACCTCCGCTTCCCAGGTTCAAGCAATTCTCCTGCCTCAGCTTCCCAAGTAGCTGGGACTATAGGCGCCAGCCACCACGCACAGCTAGTTTTTTGGATTTTAGTAGAGACAGAGTTTCACCATGTTGGCCAGGATGGTCTTGATCTCCTGACCTTGTGATCTGCCCGCCACAGTCTCCCAAAGTGCTGGGATTACAGGTGTGAGCCACGGCACCCAGCCCAGCGATTTTAAACCTAAGTGCACCGGATGCAGTGGCCTTGAAAACGGTGACATACAGAGAGAAGCAGGCAGAGCACGGGTCTCACTGGGAGGTTTCAACATATCCCTCAAAATACTGATCGTTCAACTATGAACAGAAAAGCAGCAACGGTTGAGATCTGGAACCCAATCAACAATGTGCATCTAGGGTTTTGCAGCCCATGAAGAACAAAAGCTCAGGGGCCGTGATGGAAATCTGCCACGGACTACCCCAGCCACGAGAAAGGGCCTCGGTGCACTTCAAAGACCAGGTCTTATCCAGCCCATGAGCCCCAGCCAGGTGTAGGAAGACAAGACATTCCTAACAAAAGGGAGAGACTTTTTAAAAGGCCTTGAGTGTTTGTTTTGGACAGCATAATACACCACTAAGGCATTCACAGGTTAAAGAAAAATATCAACGTGGAAATGCCTACATCTAGTCGGAACTCTGGAAGGAAAGTGGCAATGGCTAAGTTTTCTAGAATTGTGAAAACAAAGATACTGGCATCCAGATTCAGAGCCCAGCTCTTGCTCTCCGGAAGCTAGGCAGGCAAAAGACTCAGTACCAAACGTGAGGCAGAAACAGAACAGCAGGTGGAACCTGCACATGTGCCCTGTACATCTTGAGAGTGAGGCCCCTGGCTGCTGAGTGGGGCACCGGGCAGCCTGGGGTCAGACGTTTACACACACACACACACACACACACACACACACACAACATGTACACAACACCCACACAAGGAACCGCCCCTCGTGCTCCGTTCTCTGCCGTGTGTGGCCTTGATATCTGCTTTTCATGTTGACTGGAGATTGTTGGCCACATGTGCCATGAAAAGATAAGCGGTCTTCGCCACGGGCTCACCCGTGGTGCACAGAACTCCCAGCCCAGAGACCCGCCCACGTCTGAGAACAGAATCACCGGCCACTTAGAAGGTCCAGCACAGGCTGGGCGCAGCGGCTCATGCCTGTAATCCCAACACTGTGGGAGGCAGAGATGGGAGGATCACTTGAGCCCAGGATTTCAAAACCCGCCTGGGCAACATGGTGAAAGCTCATCTCTCCACAAAGAAATACAAAACTGAGCCAGGCATGATGGCCTGCACCTGTGGTCCCAGCTACTCCGGAGGTTGAGGTGGGAGGATCACTTGAGCCCAAGAGGTCAAGGCTGCAGTGAGCTGAGATCAAATTGAACCACTGCACTCCAGCCCAGGGAAATACCCTGCCTCAAAAAAAAAGAAGAAGAAGAAGAAGAAGGCGCAGTCTAGGTGCAACTGAAGCCCACCAGCATCCTTCCAACCACAGCAGTTCAAACTAAAACAAGCCATCGGCCCAATTCTAATTTTGTTATGGGCATAATGGAGAAACGCCTGGCCTGAGAAGGAAATACCATATGTTACTCCGGGTGGATTGTTAAGTCACTCTCCCCATCCGGGGCCACAGCAGGATCCGTCAGGCCTCAGCATGGTGTGAAATGAGCCTTTCCTGGAAATGCCATTCACAGAACGTGACAAAACAGTTGTGACATAACAGCCTGGCATTTTGCTGTATGCCAAGCCAGACCTTTCAACAAGATGCTGGGCTGGCCAGCCTGCCCTTTGGAAACGCGGGGCTGGCAGAGGCCGCCGCTGCCCCTCGCCCCTGGCCCAGCACCATACTGTCTTTGCGTCGTGGACAGAGACCCACGCTTCCCCTGCATCCCCTCCTACTCGGAGCTAGTCCCAGCCCAGCCGGTGCAGGGGAGGTAGGTGTGGCCAAAGAATCGCACTGGCTCCGCTCTGTCCTCCTGAGCCTCCGGGCAGTCCCACACTGCCAGGTCGTCTGCCCAGGAGCCTTCAAAGGCCCCAGGCCCCTCTCCTTCATCTGCAGCCAGGCAGGTGCCTCATGACATCTCTTTGGGTTTCAGGCCGATACTAAGTACACGAATCATGGTGCAGAAAGAGTTTCTGGCTCAACAGTAACCAAAGGCACCAAGGGAGAAGGACGTGAGGCAGGCCCTGCACTGGCCCTCTGTCCTCCACCTCCCCACCCCTACATCCTGAAAGAAGCTCCAGAGTAGCCCCTGGGGACATCGGGATCCCCTCAAGGACCACAGGGTGCTGGAGAGCCGGTTTACCTGGGATTTCCCAACAGGGCCTGGCCTGAGGCTGATGGCGCTCAGAGCCTGCTCTGGATGAGCAAGGCTGCCCCTCCCCGTGTCTCCACATCTGCTTGGCTCCCCGCCACCAGCCTGACTGGGGCCTCCTTCCTTGAGCTGGCAACCTGCTGACCTCCCCTATTCCCTCCACATGCCTGGCAAGGGGCAGCCCACCCAGAGTACTCACTGTCCCCAGGGCCATCACTGAGAGCCCTGGGGTGCTCACTTCCACCATGCTTTTTGTTGTTTTTTGCTTGTTTTTGTTTTTCTGAGACAGAGTTTCGCTCTTGTTGCCCAGGCTGGAGTGCAATGGTGCGATCTTGGCTCACCGAAACCTCTGCCTCCAAAGAGATTCTCCTGCCTCAGCCTCCCGAGTACCTGGGATTACAGGTGACTGCCACCATGACCAGTTAATTTTGTATTTTTGGTAGAGACAGTTTCACCATGTTGGCCAGGCTGGTCTCGAACTCCCAACTTCAGGTAATCCACCCGCCTTGGCCTCCCAAAGTGTTAGGATGATAGGCGTGAGCCACTGCCCCACCACGGTTTAAACTCTTCCCCTTCCCATGCCACAGACTCCTTGTGCAGCAAGGCCTGATCACTCCCCAACCTCTGGGGGTCAGACTTGGGCACCCCACCTTCACATCCAGCCTCAGTGGTGCACCCCGTCCTGCCTCTGGTACGCCTCGCACTCCAGGAGCCTTCACAAGCGCTATTCTCTCTGCCTGGAAAGCCTTCCCCTAATTCTCCCATCCAAGTACTAACCAGGCCCAACCTTGCTCAGCTTCCAAGATCAGAGGAGATGGGGTGTGCTCAGGGCAGTATGGCCCCATAACCTGCCCTATTCTGTTCACCCGGCTGCTTCTTGCTCAGCATTTGGGGCTTCATTTAACTGGCAGGCTCCTTACAGAGGTCTCCCCGGACCCCCTCCCCTTCCCATTCACCCCAGCCCACTTTGCACATTGCTTCTCTGAATTCATGGTACTCCTGATTTGCCAATCATCACGTTGCATCATAACTGTTGGTTTCCTTGAGGCACAGGGTCAGGCTCCGCGTGGGCGGGGGACGTGTTCAGGGTGTGCCCACTGGATTAACCAAAGGTCGATGCCAATACAGGATATCCCTGTGGGTGAAGATCCCCCTCCCTCAACCCCATCCTGAGAAGACGCCTTCTCTGGCCCTTTTGCCGCAGCCGCCCTGACTCTCCCAGGTGGAAAGCAGCTGGTAGTGATATTCGCATGGCTGTGCCAGCTGGGACTTTCACTGTGGGGCCATTTCCTAAATCATGGGGTCCCCATCGCTGATTCTCTCATCACTCCGCAGCTGATGGGGACAGGAAACTGCTCCGGGCACACCACTTGTGCGATCTCCGGCCACAAAGAGCCATTCATCTGACCGAGAGCAGAGGCATACAGGTGAAGGGAGTGGAGGGGCTGCCGAAGATGGATGGTGCTTGGTTTGCTTTGGTCGGTAGAAGAGTGCAGAGAGACCCTGCGCATCCCAGGAGACTGAAGGAGGGTTTTTGTTTTAAAGGGCTAGGCCTCTAGAAGCAATGGATTATATTGTTCTGGCTGCATCCGTGGTGTTTGTGTTTTCAAAAGCAACAGCAGGCCGGGTGTGGTGGCCAAGCCGGCTCACACCTGGAATTCCAGCAGTTTGCAACACCGAGGCAGGCAGATCCCTTGAGCCCAGAAGTTCGAGACCAGCCTGGGCAACACAATGAAACCCTGTTTCTACAAAAGGCACAAAAATTAGCTGGGCATGGTGGGAGGATCACTTGAGCCAAGGAGGCAGAGGCTGCAGTGAGCCTTGATCATGCACTGTACTCCAGCCTGGGCAACAGAGCAAGACCTGGTTTCTAAAAAAAAAAAAAAAGTAGAGGCCGGATGTGGTGGCTCATGCCTGTAATCCCAGCACTTTGGGAGGCCGAGGTGGGCAGATCACCTGAGGTGGGGAGTTCAAGACCAGCGTGACCAACATGGGGAAACCCCATCTCTACTAAAAATACAAAATTAGCCGGGCATGGTGGTGGACACCTGTAATTCCAGCTACTCGGGAGGCTGAGGCAGGAGAACTGCTTGAACCCGGGAGGTGGAGGTTGCAGTGAGCTGAGAACACACCATTGAACTCCAGCCTGGGCAAGAGCGAAACCCCGTCTCAAAAAGAAAAGAAAAGAGGACTACTCAGGAGGCTGAGGCAGAAGAATTGCCTGAACCCAGGAGGCGGAGGTTGCGGTGAGCCGAGATCACGCCATTGCACTCCAGCCTGGGTAACAAGAGCGAAACTCCGTCTCAAAAAAAGAAAAGAGGAAAGAGAGAAGAGAAGAGAAAAGAAGAGAACAGCCATTCATCAGAACAGCCACTCACCCAGGCTCTCAGCCCTCCCACCTGCGCCCTGTACTGGCCAGCTCCCTGGCTCACACACCATCTCTGCCTTCCCCAAGCTACTCTAGAGAGGGCTACCCCACAAAGCTCCCTAAACAAAGTAACTGCCGGGGTCTACCCATCCAGTAAGCAGAGGCGCAGGATTCAGACCCCAGCCCCCCTCACAGCCTTCCACCTGGCCCATGCTCTCACCACTGTCACCCACCTGCCAACCTGGGCATCCCTCTCGCTGCCGGCTGTCCCCTTGACCCCTCCCCCAATACTCCTGGCTTCTGTTGGGTTTTCTCCCTCCTTTCCCCTACCTTCCAGGGTCCCTGACCCCAAAACGCCCTTCCAGGCTCTCCCTGACCTGACGTGCCTCTTCGTCCCTTGAACTCCCAGTCTCTCTCTTTTGTCACCACAGCTCACAGTTAGGGAAGAATTTCGCATGACAAACAGCACATACATTCAAACATGGAACTGAAACAAAACGTTTCCCGGAACGATACTGTAACCGCTACTGCATGCAAAGCGCCCTGGCCTGGTGCGTGCTGCTTTCATTTTGAAACATGCTTTGCTGCACAGGATATGCAACACCAACAGTGAGCCCAAACGCAACGGCGTGCCAGGTGGTCATGATGCGTCCAGCACTCACTCTCCATCTCCGTACATCTCAAGAACCTCGCTCTAGGCTGGCATGCTGACTCGCACTTGTAATCCCAGCACTTTGGGAGGCTGAAGTGGGCAGACTGCTTGAGCCCAGGAGTTCGAGACCAGCCTGGGCAACACAGTGAGACCCCCTCCCCCTCAATCTCTACAAAAAATAGAGAAATTAGCTGGGTGTCGTGGCCCGTGCCTGTAGTCCCAGTTACTCAGGAGGCTGAGGTGGGAGGATCACCTGAGCCCGGGAGGTCGAGGCTGCAGTGAGCCATGACTGTACCACTGCACTCAGGCCTGGGTGACAGAGCAAGACCCTGTCTCAAAAGAAAAAAAGGACCCAGCCTCACTTTGATAGCGCTGCATTACACAGTGCAAAGTGATTTCCCTTTACTGAGACCCATCACGACCACATATGTCTCCACTGGCCAGGGATGGGCTATAAGAGCTCAGAAGAGGCAAATGTTATTTGGGGGTAGTTGGGAACGTGCAGGGCTCCCCCAAGCACACCCTGCCCTACAGGTTGTGTCATTACAAGGAGAAAGGTATTTTGAAGCATAGTGACAGCAAGCATGACACGTCTGCCCAGGCCCTGCTCGTCCCAGGCCTGCCAGGTCGTGCCCCGGGTTAGAGTTGGACTAACACAATCTAAATTCTCACAGTACGTGTCAATGACCTGAGAGCCAAAGACAAAAACCTGTCTTAAGATGTATGGAATTTGACAGAAGGCCAACAGCAACAGACACAACGGTGTTCACAACGAATTCCCTAGGCAATTTAATCCAAGGAACCAGATAAAAACATGTCGCTGCAATTTAAAAAGGCTCGTAGGCACATAGTGTGCATATTAGAATTTCTGCTGAACACTGAACGCTGAGTTTTGTTGGGAGGTGGCAACTATCACGAAAATAGAAAAGTACCAGGAGCGGACTTGAGCTGGGCAGGAACACGAAATTAAACAAATGTATCCGTGCTTTAAAAAAGATTCCCATTCGAACTTGGGAGGATACAGTATCTGAAAATAAAAAATGTTTCTAGCTGGCAGGGAGGTAGAACAGACCCCTGAAAATAATTGTCTGAGACCTGGAATCTAGACCAGCTCTTCCTAAAGCAGCCCAGATCTTACTCATGGTTTCTCTTTTGAAAAACAGGGGTTGGGACCAAAAGGCTTTCCATGTCCCTTCCAGATCTAAGCGTCTCTCACTCTAAAGCAGAAATTGCAGGCTGGGTACGGTGGCTCATGCCTGTAATCCTGGCACTTTAGGAGGCTGAAGCAGGCGAATTACCTGAGCTCAGGAGTACCAAGACCAGGAAAACATGATAAAACTCCATCTCTACTTAAAATACAAAAAATTAGCCAGGCAGGCCAGGCACGGTGGCTCATGCCTGTAATCCCAGCACTTTGGGAGACCGAGGCGGGTGGATCACCTGAGGTCAGGTGTTCAAGACCAGCCTGGCCAACATGGTGAGACCCATCACTACTAAAAATACAAAAATTAGCCAAGCGTGGTGATGCATGCCTGTAATCCCAGCTACTCAGGAGGCTGAGGCAGGAGAATCACTTGAACCTGGGAGGCAGAGGTTGCAGTGAGCCACGATCGTGCCACTGCACTCCACCCTGGCAACAGAACAAGACTCCATCCCAAAACAAAAATAAAAAATTAGCCAGGCATGGTAGTGCATGCCTGTAATCCCAGCTACTTGGGAGGCTGAGGCACGAGAATTGCTTGAACCCAGGAGGTGGAGGCTGCAGTGAGCTGACATTGCACCACTGCATCCCAGACTGGGAGACGGAGTGAGACTGTCCGAAAACAAACAAACAAACAAACATAATTTTAAAAATAAAATAAAAAAGTAAAGCAGGCCGGGCGCAGTGGCTCAAGCCTGTAATCCCAGCACTTTGGGAGGCCGAGGTGGGTGGATCACGAGGTCAAGAGATCGAGACCATCCTGGTCACCATGGTGAAACCCCGTCTCTACTAAAAATACAAAAAATTAGCTGGGCATGGTGGCGCATGCCTGTAATCCCAGCTACTCGGGAGGCTGAGGCAGGAGAATTGCCTGAACCCAGGAGGTGGAGGTTGCGGTGAGCTGAGATCACGCCATTGCACTCCAGTCTGGGTAACAAGAGCGAAAACTCCGTCTCAAAAAAAAAAAAAGTAAAGCAAAAATTGCAAACCGGTGGCCTACTGGCCAGCTAAAACCCCTCAATGTTTTGTTTGGGCTGCATGGAGCTTTTTTTCCCTAACTGAATAGAAATGCCGCTAAACTGAGGCCCTCCGGGTTGCCACAATCATTGCTGTTCCTTACTGCCTTGCCCCAGCCTGCTTCCCGCTTTGCCATCACCTGCTCTGCCCTGCAGGACTCGGGCTTGGGAATGCTGCGCTATGAGATGAAGGGATTTCCATCACTGCACTCGATCCCATTACCACTTAAACCCGACTGATAGACGATGTCAGTTTACTTTGTTTCTACCTGACTGCTGAGCAAATTTCATGGCTTTACAATCTGGCAGGGGGCGGGCACCCTGCAGAGTATTATCACCCCTATTACACAGGACACTAACAGCTCAAAACACAGACTTCTTCAAAGTCACAGCGTTAGTAACTCAGAGTTAAAATAATTTCTATTGCCAAAGAAAGATTTAATTTGAAAAATCTGGAGAGATACAAACTGAAACCAAATTTTGTATATTTATATGATTACAATTAATATTTATGATACATCACGTTTAATTGTGAAAATGTGAGCTTTTTATATATTCACCATTTTGTATATATTTGCTTTTTTTTTTAGGAGAGGTGGGTCTCACTACGTTGCCCAGGTCGGAGAGAAGTGGCTGTTCCCAGGTGCGATCATAACACACTACAGCCTTGAACTCCTGGGCTCAGGTGACCTCCTGCCTCAGCCTCCCAAGTAACTGGGACTGTAGGTGAATAACACCATGCCCAGCTTTTATGTTGTACATATTTGGACATAGTTACTTAGTCTATTATTGTAGGGGACTGGCTTTTTGTTGTGGTGGTAAAATAATGATTAACATTTACCATTTTAACCATTTTTAAGTGTACAGTTCAGTGGCATCAAATATATTTACTTTATCATTCAACTCTCACCACCACTAATCTGCAGGAGTTTTCCATCTTATAAAACTGAGAGTCCAAAACACTGAACCACGACTCCCTCCAGCCCCTGCCCCAGTCTACTTGCTGTCTCTACGAATTTGCCTGCTCTAGGTACTTCATCATAGTATTTCTCCTTTTGTAACTGGCTTATTTCCCTTAGTTTCACCGATGAATCTTGTTGACATTATGCTGAGGGAAACAGAGCCGTCACAGCTTTAAATTCTGACTGTGGTTTGAAGCAGCAAAGGTGTGTGTTAAAAATGGCTATGAACTTTGCAGATGCCTAGCAAGAGAGCATGGGATGTGAAGGACCCAGCCCGGAAGACTTCCTTCTGCACGAAATACCCAAACATACAAGTAGCCTTTATGAGCTGAACTAAAAAAAGGATTTCTGAGCACAGGCTCCTGGCACATAAAGCTCAGAATAGCTGAGCTGAGCTTACCAAGTATAACAGCACAAAATGTCACGCCGGGAATATTGAATGTGGGAGTTCATTGCTCAAGGAAAAAAAAAATCCCTCACCTAATTTAAGGAAACGCTAAATGAATCCATTTTTCTGTTGTAAAATCTCTACGCTGCAACAGTCCCATCTGGTGCTAACTATATCTGCTTAGAGAAAGGAGTACCACAAAAGAAAGCCTATTTAGAGCACACGATGGTTTCTGGATGGTTCTTCCATCTACTAGAGAACATGACAGACACCTAGGAAATGGACCCTATGTGTGGACAGAAACTTGTGTCAACAGAAGATTAGAAACATCACATTCCAGGCCAGGTGTGGGGCTCAGCTTGTAATCCCAGCACTTTGGGAGGCCCAGGTGGGTGGATCACTTGAAGCCAGGAGTTGGAAACTAGCCTGGCCAACATGGTGAAACCCCGTCTCTACAAAAATACAGAAGTTAGCCAGTCCTGGTGTTGCACGCCTGCAGTCCCAGCTACTCGGGAGGCTTCCATCGCTCGGGCCCCGGATGCAGAGGCTGCAGTGAGCCTAGATCACACCATTACACTCCAGCCTGGGCAACACAGTGAGGCACTGTCTAAAACAAAACAAAACAAAACAAAAATCACCTTCTGGGTCAAGAAGATGATCAGACTCATCTCCCCTTACACCCGAAGCCCGTGCTTCTGTACCGTCCATCTCCAGTGAGACGGTCACTCTGGGAAATCGGCAGGCTAGCCAGTCCTACCGTATCAGGGGATTGTAAGTTACTACAGACTTGGTTTCTGGACAGTGACAGAAATATAGATTAGTTTCCTGCTGTCCATATCACAAGGGAGCAGTCTGACGGGAAAGAGAACACAGCCTGCTGGGCTTTGCCAGGAAGCACACACTATCTGTCTCTCAGGACCCTGCCTCCTGCCTGTGCCCACACAGCAGCTCTGCTCAAGTGACCCTCCTGCCTCAGCCTCCAGAGCAGCTGGGATTACAGATGGGCAACATGGTGCCTGGTTTTTAATCTGTATATATTTGAATCCAGTCACTTAGGTTATAATTGTAGCCTTGGTCAAGCTGCATAACCTCTCAGTGCCTCAGTTTCCTCATCTGTGCCAAAGTGGAGCAGCGATAGAATGTCTACTGGACAACCGCTTTCGTGAGGATCCAACGATTAGTGTATCTGAAGCAATGAAGCGACCGAACCAGAGCTGCCGCCGGGCACTGGCTGACACTTTAGGAGTCCCCAGGGTGCATGACAAGCAAGGGCCCTGCTCTACATTTCATGTGATTTGAGGGTTTTTAAATGTCTGTGGTTAGTTCACGTCCCCAAAGCAATACATTCTGTCACTAGACACTCCAGAAGAGAAAAACAAAACAAAAACTGATATATTTAACTCCTAACCCCAGGTACCTGTGAATGAGACCTGGTTTGGAAATCAGGTTATTGCAGATTTAATCAAGCTACAATGTGGCCACACTGGGGTAGGGCAGGTCCTTGATCCAATATGTCTGGTGTCCTTATAAGAAGAGACGCAGAGAGGAAAACGCCAAGTGAAGATACTTTATGCAAAGACAAGGAAACCAAGTGATGACAGAGACAGATTTGGAGCTCCATGGCTGCAAGCCAAGAAACGCCAAAGACTGCCAGCAGCCACCAGACGACAGAGCGCGGCACCGCCAACCCAAGGATTTTGGACTTCTGGCCTGTGGAACTGTGAAAAAATAAATCTCTTTTTTTCTTGATAGAGTCTCACTCTGACACCCAGGCTGGAGTACAGTGACACCATCTCAGCTCACTGCAAACTACCTCCCAGTTTCAAGAGATTTTTTTGCCTCAGCTTCCCGAGTAGCTGGGATTAGAGGCATGCACCACCACGCATGGATAATTTTTGTGTTTTTAGTAGAGATGGGGTTTCACCATGTTGGCCAGGCTGGTCTCAAATTCCTAACCTAAGATGAGCCACCTGCCTCGGCCTCCCAAAGTGCTGGGAATACAGGCATGAGCCACTGTGCCTGGCCAAAAACTGAATTTCTGTTGTTTTAAGCCACACAGTTTCTGTTGCTTTGTTACAACAGCCCTGGCAAACTAGGACATTGTCTTAACTGTTTGTTGTTGTTGTTGTTGTTGTTATTTTATTACGGTTATTTTATTCTGTTAAGTCCATATATTATATAAAACATAACAGGAAAAATGAACAAATGTATAAAATAAATTGAGGCATTTGGATGAAAAAAATACAGGAGCTTTGCCTTCATGTCTGTAGACCTCTTAACATATTGTTGGTCTTGCATGTTAGATATCAAATAAAGATATCTAGCTTGACACAAAAGTTGGTAGCTGCAAGGCGAAGCTGTATTAGTGTGATGATGGGCCAGGAAATGATATATTTTCTAAATTTTATCCTTAAATATTGGCGATAACAAATGCTGGTAGAGCAAAAGGCAAGCTTTTATTAGACAGCAAAAGGGAAACTTGGGGTGAATGAATGCAATGTACCTCCAAGTCCTCTTAAAGGAGGTAAAATAAATAAATACTGTGTTTTACCAGTATTTATTACTGTGCTCCCCCAAAGCATTATTCTAAGCATGCAGGAGGGTATAATGAGCAGCTACAACAATCAGATCCGACCCAGAGGTAGGTTCAAGGCCAAGAGTAGGCGAGTGGCTGAGGAAATCCTCCTGGGCCAGAACCATTTCATAGAACGCCCATTTGTGCTGGGGGATGAGTCTACGGCCTATTTTCTTCTCATTCAAAAGAACATTCCCAATTTCAACCTTGCTGAAAAAGAGGCATTTTTGTACCTGCTATTAAGAACAGCTAGGATACAGGATAAGGCTGGGATAAAAATACTTAGCAAGCACATGCTAGCTGTTCCAGTTTGAAATCTACCAAACTGTAGGCCGGGGGCAGTGGCTCACACCTGTAATCCCAGCACTTTGGGAGGCCGAGGCAGGTGGATCACCTGAGGTCAGGAGTTCAAGAACAGCCTGACCAACATGGAGAAACCCCGTCTCTACAAAAAATACAAAATTAGCCAGGTGTGGTGGCACGTGCCTGTAATCCCAGCTACTCAGGAGGCTGAGGCAGGAGAATCACTTGAACCCAGGAGGTGAAGGTTGCGGTGAGCCAAGATTGCACCATGCACTCCAGCCTGGGCAACAAGAAAAAGAAAAGAAATCTACCAAACTGTAAAATAAGGGAGAAATAAAAAGTTAAAGATGAAGCTGTTGTTCCTCAAGATGAGGGAACAAAATTTAACAAAAGGAGTGATTAGGCACTCGCTCAAGTCTATACGGAGAACATCCTTCTCAGGCTAGGTGGAAGATGGGGAATACTACTACCAAAGACTGACCAGGCCACTGGGAGAGGAAAAAAGGCATTTAGGAAGCAAGCTAGTAAAAGAAGTTATTCTAGGTCTGACTAGGCAAGTGAATCTAAGGCAACCATACCAAAGATATGCTGTTACCCATTACTCCAGCATGAAGCCAGTGGCAAAATACCTCAAGACATTTTAAACCCAGAGAAGCGTATGAAAAATACCGTAGTTAACCAAGCAAATTAAAATCAAACCACTAACGGTAACAATCTCTTCAGATCTGAAATCCAAGATACTCATTTTCCACTAATTCTGTGTCTTACGGGGGAAAAGGAAAAGTAACAAATGTAAACTTTTTTTTATTTCTGCTGAGGAGGGAGCAGAACAAATAGAACTGTTTTCCAATTTGCCATCCACGGTATACACACATACCCACACACATACATAAACATACATACACCAAAAATACCCCAAACAACAAAAAACAGGAATCAAAAACCAAAACACCCTCAAACTGCACCAATACTTCATATTTTGACCAAAAAAAAAAATATCCTGGGAGGAAGTGCAAAATGCAAAATCAAATGACCAAAAAATGCTGAACAATCAGCATTATTAATATACAAAATTCATATTACTGAACTAGTAACTAGTTACAGGTGATGTTCTCCGTGTCTGCAAAACTTTGGAACCACATAGCTGATGTGCTAAATCTAGTCCATGCCAGCTTCCAAAACCCCAAACTGTAGTTAGCTTCATTCTTTGATGCCTCATCAAAATTTTCTACAAGATCTGGAACATCAGCATCCTCCTCATCAATGCCTTCTGGTTTTGGTGCTTCACTGTCTAAGACTTGCTGTGGGAACTGCTCAGCTAACTTCCAAAGGCTGGTTGAGCTGTCAGCACCAAGCTGACTTAATATTCCAGGAAGCATTTCTGTGACTGGTTTGGCTTCTGCATGACCAGTAATTGCAGAAGTGTTAGCAGAAAGGGAAGCTTGGACTTTGGGATTGTTGAAATGAATAACTGTCCCATCATCTTTAATCATGTTCACCTCTTCAATACTAGCTATACTATTCACAGACAGTTTTTTTTTTAAGAGAACTCTGAAGCTTTTTGTCATCAGGCATAGCTGTTCTATGTACCACCTTCTTCTTTCTGCGAGTTGTACCCTTGCCCCCTATCCGGACCTGAGCCTGAAGTTTGGCTAACTTTTCTTGATTCATGCTGCCGGTAAATCTGAAGCAGGGGGGGTCCTTTAACACTAGCAGCACGCGGCAAGAGCAAGATGGTTGCCACCATCTTAACTGTTTAAATCCTCTAGGGCTAGCAGAGAGGACATGCCATGCATGTCCATTGAATGAATACATAAATGAGTAAAGATAAAGAGATAAGGCACACCTGGAGGGGGACAGGGCACATGCACACCTGCAGGGCGAGAGGGCCCACGCACACCTGGAGGGGGACAGGGCACACGCACACCTGGAGGGGATAGTGCTCACCCATATACCTGGACAGGGAGTCACTGGATCTTTTCTGTGAGCCCTCAGGCCCCAACTTTGGGTCTAAATGGGCAGCTGAAACTTGGCTCCTGTAAAATCTATTATGTGGGTATGTCCCAGAGTATAAGTGCTTCCAATTTTCCAAGGCACTGGATTTTTAGGTGAAATCTTCCATATTTTTCAATGTTGTCTTAGAAGAAAGTCCCCCACCTCAGGGGCCATTTGCATCTCCAGTGTCTGGAGACCCCGGGCAGGATGCGCACTGGCTAATGAGTCTGTGGTGTAAAGGAAAACGCATTTTCACAGGCCAGGCAGGAGGACAGCACAGCCAAGTGGATCTTCCCGGACACACAGTGTCCTGTTGTCCTGTGTTAGCTACCAGGGTTAGGACTTAGATCCTGCCTCCCCTCATGTGAAACTTAAAAAAGCCTCTGAGCAAAGGAAATCCAACTGAAGGAAGAGAAGCAAATCTCTAGGATCTAGATGCACCACACAGGACCTAGTCAGGAGGAAGAGCTCTGAAGCTGGCAGTCAGGACACCTGACCCCCAACTCGAGGCAAATCATCCCTCTCAGTCTAGGCTTCCTCATCCACAAAATGAAGGTGTAAAATGTATACTTGCCACCTCCTAGGGTGTGAGGCGGCCAGTGAGAGAGCACGAGTGACCAGGCTTTGTCAGTACTGCAAGGACGGTGGCACCTTCCTAATCCTACTGGCACGATCATTCTAATGCCACTCCCACCAAGTCACCATTAGACCTGGGGACCACTTTTCCAATGTACCCACTGGGGCAGAGATTTCGTTCTTCTTTTTCACAGACAGACTACCTAAATTAGGGCAGCTGTACTATCTCAAAAGAAAGGTTCTGAGACTATGCTGAGGGAAGAAGGGTATTTGGGTTCCAGTATTGTGGGGACCCCCCCAGTGTTTAGGCACATGACAGTCCTGGGAACAACAGCTCCTGTGTCCCCTGGGACTTTGTCACTGGGGTGCTGTGTGTGACTTCAATGTGACCAAGACAAAACCAACCTGACAGAGTAGGGCCTGCTCCGACCCTTCCGTTTCTCCATCATCTGCTGCGTGCAGGACACTGCGCAGGCAGAATCAATACCACTGTGTTTTTTTCTTTTTCCAGAAATGGGACAATGCGGGATGCCTGCTGGGCGGGGTCACAGCTCCATACTTGGGAGGGGAAAGACATTATGTCAGCGCTCTCTCACCTGGACCCCCATCTTTCCTCAGACACCTGTTGCTTCCTGCCTCTGTCCCTTTCGGAACTGAAGGCCTGTTCTTAGCCAGAGGCCTTATGAGTTCCCTGCCCTCCAGTTGCTTGGCCCAGTAAGGAAGTCAGACAAGGAGGCAGGCAACTGCGATCAAGTGATGTGAATGCCAGTGGTGTGGGGTAGGTGTGGTCTGGGCATTTGGTGGGCAGGTTACAAAGGCAGGGAGACATGCTGCTCAGAGGGTCAGAGATTTCACTAAGGGTAAGCAGATATTAGCCTCTCCTTGTTTACATGTGACCTCTGGGGCAGAGTCTGTGATGTAGGCGGGCCTACACCCTTGCTGCCTAGCACAGAATTATGTATTGACAGGGATGCACTAGAGTACCACGGTTTAGGACAACAGCCCTCAGTTCAGCCGACGCCTCTGTACTTACCCGATAACCTCCGGTTCCCTTCCAGCAGCTCCAACACCCTTCCCTTCCAGTGTCTGCTCTATCAACACCCCTGTGACTGGCTAGCGCCAGGAGAAAAATGATGCAAACACCCTATATACCTTGTCCTGAAGTAGGGGAGACCAAAACTCAAGTTAATAGTGTGTAGCTTTAAAAGTTGAAAGAGGTGTGTCACAGAGGGAGGCCAGCTGGCCGGCCAGACTGTCCCTCACAGTAAACAATACCTGAGTCCACTCAAGAGCCCACAGCTCAGAAACACAAGGCTCTCGGTCCATGCAGAATTGACCTTGGTCAGGGGTTGGGAAGGAGGGGATGCTCATTCCTGCTCAACAGAGTCACAGGCCAATGTATAAAAAGCCAAAAGGCCAGTTTACCAATCTACCTTTCCAGCAACTATTCCTGTCTGCCATCCGGGCATGTGCTGATATGCGTAACTCATGTACTCATTAACAAGGTTTTCACAAGCACACAGTGTCCATTAGTTCATGAACTGTGAGCACCTGGCTGGGGGAAACAACGCAGCCAGATGAGGTGGAGATCCAGAAAGCGGAAGCAGAATTGTGCAATGAGCTTGGCGTCACACAAGCTGGAGTTCAAACGCTGCCCATCATTTATTAGGGAGGTGACTTCGGAGAGAACTGCTTAACCTTCCTGAGTCTCTTTCCTCACCTGTAAAATGGGCATAACAACACCTCCTTACATGATTATTAAAGAATGGGATTACATACGTAAAATGCCTAGTTTTTTTTGTTTTTATCTGGAGAGGCTATGCCACATAATTTTTAAGGGAACAGGCTTTGGGATCAGACAGATGTGTCTTTAAATTCTAGCTCTGCCACTTACTAGGTACATGATTTGGGTAAATTGCTTAATTTTTTTTCCACTAAGCCTCAGTTTGCTCATTTGTAAAATGGGAATACAAATTTCTCATAGGGTCTGAGAAATAAGATAATGTAAGCAAAGCACTTAGAAAACTTCTAGGATATAAGCATTCAACAAATGGTATGATTAAGAGTAATTTTTAGGTGCCAATATCCAGAATAAGCAAGGAACTCAACCACAAAAAAATAAATAAATCTGATTTTAAAATAGACAAAGGATCTCAATAAATATTTCTCCAAGAAAAACATAAAAATGGCCAACGCATGTATGAAAAAATACTTAACATCACTAATCAACAGGGAAACGCATATCGAAACCACAAATTCATAACCAATTCTGGCAAAGTTACAGAGAAAAGGAAACCGACGCACTGTTGGTGGGAAGGTAAATTAGTACAGCCATTACAAAAAACAGCATGTAGGCTTCTCAAAAAAATGAAAATAGATCTTCCCTATGATCCAGCAATCCCACTACTGGGTATTCATCCAAAGGAAATCAAATCAATATTAGCAAAGAGAGATCTGCACCCCCATGTTTACTGCAGCACCAGTCACAATACCAAAGATATGGAATAAACTTAAGCGTCTACACACAAATGAATGGAAAGGCTGGTTGCAGTGGCTCATGCCTATAACCCCAGCACTTTTTGAGGCCAAGACGGGAGGAATGCTTGAGGCCAGGAGTTTGAGACCAGCCTGGGCAACACAGTGAGACCCCATCTTATTTTTTTAAAAATGGATAAAGAAAATTTATTACAGGCCAGGCAAGGTGGCTCATACCTGTAATCCCAGTACTTTGGGAGGCCGAGGTGGGTGGATCACAAGGTCAGGAGTTCGAGACCAGCCTGTTCAATATGGTGAAACCCTGTTTCTACTACAAAAATACAAAAATTAGCCGGGCATGGTGGCACACACCAATAGTCCTAGCTACTCAGGAGGCTGAGGCAGGAGAATTGCTTGAACCCAGGAGGCAGAGGTTGCAGTGAGCAGAGATTGCACCACTGCACTCCAGCCTGGGCAATAGAGTGAGACTCTATCTCAAAAAAAAAAAAAAAGAAAGAAAATGTATTTTATATATGTGTGTGTGTGTGTGCTAGAATACCATTCGGTCATTTAAAAAAATTAATGAAATCCTGTTATCTGAAGCAACATGGCCAAGATTGGAGAACAGTATCATATTAAGTCAGGCACAGAAAGATAAATACCACATATTCTCATTTATATGTGGGAGCTTAAAAAAAATTGACTTCATGGAAGCAGAGAGTTGAATTGTGATTTGTTAAAAGCTGGGAAGGGTAGTGAGAGGGGAAGAGAGGGAGAAATTGATACAAAATTACAGCTTTACAAGTTCTAGTGCTCTGTAGTATTTCAGGGTGAATATACTTAACAATAATCTATTGTACATTTTCAAAAAGCTAGAGAATTCTGAATGTTCCCAACACAAAGAAATGATAAATATCTGAGGTGATGGATATGCTGATTACTCTTTGATCATTATACATTGTATACATGAACTGAAATGTCACTTTGTACCTTGTGTGTAGTTATCATGTGTTAACTAAAAATAAAAAGGAAAAAATAACCCAAGTTTTTTGTTTGTTTTGAGACAGTCTCACTCTGTGGCCCAGGCTGGAGTGCAATGGCTCGATCCTGGTTCACTGAAACACTCCCCTCCCGGGTTCAAGTGATTTTCCTATCTCAGCCTCCTGAGTAGCTAGGACTACAGGCATGTGCCACCACACTCCACTAATTTTTTGTATTTTTAGTAGAGACTGGGTTTCCCTGTGTTAGCCAGGATGGTCTCAATCTCCTGACCTCATGATCCACCAGCCTCAGCCTCCCAAAGTGCTAGGATTACAGGCGTGAGCCACCACGCCCGGCCTGGGATCCGCTTTTCTAGTTTGTCTGAAAGGAATCCTGGTCCTCATAAGGCACTGCGCATTTGGCACAACAACTATACACCAGCTTACACACTGTGGGATTAGAAAAGTCTCTGCTCTAAAGGACACAAATCACCTCTCAATTCTGGATCGTGCCTTTTTTTCTTCCCACCAACACTGCCGATTTTTGTTTATAAAGCTTTTAAGATATGGAAGCGTGATCTTGGATTTTAATATAAATCAACATAGCTTCCAATTCTAACCTTAGTGCAAATGCAACTGGTCTAAAACAAAAGGCAGCCCCTTATCCACCTCATCCTGTCCTCAGCAACACGGCCCTTTTCCAGATCGGGAAATGTGCACGACCACTCAGGACTTCACGATGATTGCACCGGAAACCAGAGTGCAGGTTAGAGGGGCTCTCAATCTACTGCGGCCAAGTTGCGTCTTCAGACTTCAGGGTGGACTACGGATGCGTTTTTAAGTCTCAAGTTTTCACACACACACGAATCCAAGTTTCAGAAAGAAAGGGAGAGTTTCAACAGAAAGTTTTCAGGAAGAATGGGAGAGTTTCAACAGAAACTATGAAAATACGAGAGAAAATATGAGAGCCTCTTTCGAAATAATTTTTTTTTTTTGAGACATTCTCTCGCTCTGTCGTCCAGGCTGGAGTGCAGTGGTGTGATCTCGGCTCACCACAACCTCTGCCTCCCGGGTTCAAGGCTTCTCCTGCATCAACCTCACAAGTAGCTGGGATTACAGGCCCACCACCACGCCAGCTAATTTTTTGTATTTTTCATAAAGACAGGGTTTCACCATGCCGGCCAGGCTGATCCCGAACTCGACCTCAGGTGATCCTCCCCCCTCGGCCTCCGAGTGCTGGGATTACAGGCGTGAGCCACCTGGACCACCGCGTAAACAGTAATTTTCAATGGAATATATTGGAATCCCATTATAAACTCCTGCCCAGGGCTACGATGTCCCTGCCAAGGAATTCACAGGTCATTAACTGGAGGGTACAGGAAAGCAGGAAGGAAGGACAGCGCTTTTCAAGCCTGGGAGGGGGAAGCCTTCACCAGAAGGTGGGACCCCGCCACGAAGCGCCTTCAGGAGGCCCCGGGATTCCAAACCAACTACGGGCTGCCTCTTCCGAAAACAGGAAGCGACGCCAGGAGCTACGCTAAGCGCGCAGGGCCGGCACCCAGGCGGCGGGGCAGGGCGCGAGTCTCGGGCTCATTCCGCCGGCGGCCACTCCACCCGGGCCCGACACAGAAGACAGCCCTGGGAATGAAAAACCCAGGCCTGGGGCTTAGGATGGAAAACAACTCATTCCTCGAGGCCGGGAGACTTGCGTCCCCGGGGGGACCGGAAAACAGACGAGCGCCCGCAGCTGGGAGAACGCGGTCGGGTTTCCGGCCCCGCAAAGCGTCGGCCTCAGAAGCACGGCCTCGAGAGCGGTGGTCCTGGGACCCGGGAGTCGCCGCGACGCCGCGGCCTGGCCCAGACCCGGCGGAAACCAACCGCCATCTTCCCCGCAGCGCCCAGACTGACAAAGCACGGTCCCCCGCGGCCCGGCCCTGCCGCCGGGGCCGTTCCGGCTCTCGCGACAACCGAAGGCTGCGCCGCTAAGGCCTCTGGGAAACGGGGAGGGGGGAGAGGAAGGAAGCGGGGATCGGGGCCGGAGGCGGGCCGAGGCCACGACTGGAGCCTCAGGAAGCAGAAGGGGTGCGGAGAGGCGCGATTGACGCCGCAAGGAACCAATGACGAGCGAGCTGTGGCAGGCCTCCAGCCAATGGGCAGTGAGGCCTCACGCGGGGGGCGGGCGCCGGGGCCGAGGGTAGCTTGAGCTCGGCGGCGGCGTTGTTCAGTCAGAGCGAGAACATTCCAGAGGTGAGTCCGGTGGAGGGGCGGCGGCTCCGCGCCCCCTGCCCGGTTCTCCGCGCCCCCTAGACCCCGCGGGCTGCCGGCTGGCCGGGAAGGCGCACCCCCGGCCCGCCCGCGGCTCACGGCGCCGTCTCTCCGCGCCAGGTCGCCAGGCTCCGGCGCTGACGGGTGTGGACCGCGGACGTCGCTGGGACAGCCCCTCCCCGCTGCTCGGCGGCGGCACCTGGCCCGGCCGCTCCTCGCTGCGCTCCGCCTCCGCCTCCTCGGACTCGGACTCGGGTTTACGTCGCGCCTCACTTCATCCCAGTCCCGGGCGAGCAGCGTTGGGTTTATGTCTTTATTTGACGAAAACGGTGAGTCGCGGGCGCGGCGCGCCGGGAGATGGCGGCCGCACAAGATGGCGGCGGCCGCCGCGTGACCCCGCCGCGGCGTGTGGCGCAGTTTGGGGGGCGGGGGCGGGCCCGGGCCGCGGCCGCCCCCGCCCCCGCCCCGTCCCGTCCCCGCGCGCTCCCCGGGCCGGCCTCGCCCCTTCCCCGGCCTGGCGGGAGCGCGCCGCGCGTGCCCGCCGCCCGGGCCGACTCGGGTCTGCGCTGCTGCATTTGTGAGTCATCGCGCGCTCGGGGCGGGGGCGGCCGCGGCCCGGCGCCCCTCGGCCGGTGTCGCTTCCCTCCCGGGGACGCGCTGGGGACGGGGCCCGGCGCGCGGTCGCCGCGGGGACCAGGGCGCAGGTTGAGCGAGTGTCGGAAGCGCCCGGGGCAGGGGGCCGGGCCGGCGCTCCCCCGCTTTCCGGGCCCTGCTGGGCGGGCGCTGCGTTCGCGGAAGTGCTGCTTTGAAGCGGGCCATGGCTGCCGAAGCAACAGTTAGTGGTAAAGGAGAGGTCCCTGGTTTCTCCCAAACAATGACGAACGGGGCTGTGCCTGAGCGGTTTGCCGACCCGGGCGGGGCGGGGGCGGGGCGGGCTCGGGTTCGTTCTCCGGGACCGGCCGATGGCCGCGGAGGCGAACTGTTGACCCGCTGAGCGCCGTCGGTCGGGTGCAAACCCACGGCGGCTGGGCCAGCGCAGCTCTTCTCACCGGGCCTTTCCCTGCCAGAGTCGCAGCCTAGTTGGAATCGAGGCCTTTTGAGCTCCCGCAGGTGTGCTGTGTTAGAGGAGAATGGCTATTTGCCTGTGATCTCAGATGCTTTCCAAGGCAGAATTAAGCAGAAGCATCACCGGAATGTAAAAGGAGGTGTGTTCGAGTAGCGCTGTCGTTAAACCTGGGGGGTGGGGTTGTGTTTTCTTTCTCTTCTCTTTCAGAGCTGTTGCGCAGCCATTGGTACCTGTATTGGGGAAACATAGCATACAAGCAAGAAGCTTACAGCCTCAGTGGCGAAAATTTTTTCATGTCAGAGACCGAGAACTCTTGCAGTCGTTTATGTCATCCCTTCTTCTCCAGACAGAAGATACCAAAAAGTTGCAATCAAAGATCTCTTCATCTTATTGATAAAGCCACTAATAATAAGCCAAAATGTCTGTCAACGTCAACCGCAGCGTGTCAGACCAGTTCTATCGCTACAAGATGCCCCGTCTGATTGCCAAGGTAGCATATACTGCTCCTCATTTTAGTTGATAGCTCTTTTTGCAGAATTTTGAAGATGCCATCTGTCAGGGGAAACTGCAGAATTAAAATTTTTATTTCCTTTAGGTTGAGGGCAAAGGAAATGGAATCAAGACAGTTATAGTCAACATGGTTGACGTTGCCAAGGCGCTTAATCGGCCTCCAACGTGTAAGTAGAGCTTGGAAAGTCTAAAAAGAGGGCACATTATGGATAGAGTCTTCAAAGTCTTTGAGCTGCGAAACTTGTTCTAATTGTATGCTAGTTGATTAGCTTACAAGTTAACTAAGGAACCTTGATTTTATTGGTTGCCGTGAGTTTACGAAACTACCAGGAGAACACGTTTCTTTAACCCAATAATTTAAAAAGAGTGGTGGCTCACGAGTGCAATCCCAGCACTTTGGGAGGCCAAGGCGGGTGGGTCCTGAGGTCAGCAGTTGGAGACCAGCCTGGCCAACAAAGTGAAACCCCGTCCCTACTAAAAATACAAAAATTAGTCAGGTGTGATGGCATGCCCCTGTAGTCCCAGCTACTCATGAGGCTGAGGTGGTTGAATTGCTTGAACCTGGGGAGCAGAGGTTGTACTGAGACCACACCATTGCAGTGGAGCCTGGGTGACAGAGTGAGACTTCATCTCGGGGGGGGGGGAAGTGGTGGTTGAGTTAGGTAACTGTATAATGATCTAAACTCTTCTTTCATTCAAATAGATCCCACCAAATATTTTGGTTGTGAGCTGGGAGCACAGACCCAGTTTGATGTTAAGAATGACCGTTACATTGTCAATGGATCTCATGAGGCGAATAAGCTGCAAGACATGTTGGATGGATTCATTAAAAAATTTGTTCTCTGTCCTGAATGTGAGAATCCCGAAACAGATCTGGTGAGTGCTTTTGTGGTGGTTGTCAAAACAAAAGCCATATACCTACTTCTGTGATCAGTTCTATAATACCACTAAGTCACCTTCCTGAGAAGACAGAGCAGATGTATTGTAAATCAAACCCAAAACCTCCAGATTTGGAGATATTTCTATTCTTTTTTTAAAGTAGGTCACTGTGAAAAAAGTTTATTTTGTTTGTGAAGCTGTGGTTTAGATGTCTTCTGATTGGATATTTTCATCTTATGGATAACTTTTTTTTTTTGGCAGCATGTCAATCCAAAGAAGCAAACAATAGGTAATTCTTGTAAAGCCTGTGGTTATCGAGGCATGCTTGACACACATCATAAACTCTGCACATTCATTCTCAAAAACCCACCTGGTGAGTCTTCATAATGAACTCCTAAGATCCTAACATAACGTGACTGTAGGGAATAAAATGAAAGGTTTTTTTGGAATAGGAATCTAAGGGAGGCCCAGCACAGTGGCTCATGCCTGTAATCCCAGCATTTGGGGAGGCCAGGGTGGGTGGATCACTTGAGGCCAGGAATTCAGGACCAGCCTGGCCAACATAGTGAAACCCACCCCCTGTTACTAAAAATACAAAAATACCCAAGCATGGTGGCACACTCCTGTGATTCCAGCTACTCAGGTGGCTGAGGCAGGAGAATCGCTTGAATCTGGGAGGCAGAGGTTGCACTGAACTGGGATCATGCTACTGTACTCCAGCCTGTGCAACAGCGAGCCTCTGTCTCAAAATATAGGGAACTTTCAGTCTTGGCACTACATTTTACCAAATCTAAGACATCTTTCAAAAGTGTGCTGTTAACCATTAAAGGTGAAAATTAGGCTGCCAATTAAACTGTGCCATATAATCAGTTAAGGCAGATTATCTTGATGAAGTAATGACTAAAATTTTGATGGAAAC
This sequence comes from Leontopithecus rosalia, assembly GCA_028533165.1. Classification (NCBI taxonomy): domain Eukaryota; kingdom Metazoa; phylum Chordata; class Mammalia; order Primates; family Cebidae; genus Leontopithecus; species Leontopithecus rosalia. The sequence goes on from CM052655.1 coordinate 121,807,763, forward strand.
CCAGCAAGGGATCTGTGTGAAGAGGGCCCTCTTTATCAAACTTGAGCATTGCAAGCAACACTCTGTGGCAGATAATCACAGCTGTCTGACACAATTTGAGCTTGCTATAGCAAGGAAGTCTAGCCTATTCCGGTGTTCTCTCTCCCATGAGATGAGCCGTTATATAGACTTAAACACTGTTCCAACTGTTGGCCAAAGCTGGGTGAGTAAATGACCTTGTTTGTGAGGGATGGCGGAGAGGGGTCCTTAGGGCCACCGTTCACTCCCTGGTTGAGGCATCATCACTTCATTTTAATCTTCCCTAGCAGTTATATCCGTAATACTTTGTGTCACTCCATTCTTAGGTTGACATTTTCATCGAATGAAATACATGATGAATTTGATCTGTGGAGCCTCTTAAGTAGCATCGTGTGTTATGTGTGGTTTTTCTGAGGGGATCCATAGTAAAATGAGGCCAGGGATTTAAATCTTCATGGGCAGTGACATAATGTAAATTATGGGGTTAAATTTTTATTTCCCTTTTTCTCTATAGAGAATAGTGACAGCAGTACAGGAAAGAAAGAAAAGGAGAAGAAAAATAGAAAGGGCAAAGACAAGGAAAATGGCTCCGTATCCAGCAGTGAGACACCACCACCACCACCACCAAATGAAATTAGTCCTCCTCCACATACAGTGGTGAGTGTAGGGTTAATGGCCTAGTGGGCACTGAGGTTGTGTAAAGTGTATGGCTTTTGGCTGAGGTGGACAGAAATGTTAAAACTGACTTTCAGGGTAATACACTAATACTTTGAATTCCAAGTACTGTTGGCTGTTTGAGTTAAGGTGAACCCAATTTGGTAGGAGATGAACTTGATGCCATTAACTTGACAAAATCTGAACCTTTTTCTGTGTTTATGGCCTTGCATCAACTATCTGTTCTCATAAAAAGGAAGAAGAGGAGGATGAGGATTGGGGAGAAGATACAACTGAGGAAGCTCAAAGACGTCGAATGGATGAAATCAGTGACCATGCAAAAGTTCTGACTCTCAGCGACGATTTGGAAAGAACAGTTGAGGAGCGGGTCAATATCCTGTTTGATTTTGTTAAGGTAAAACCTTTGCTTGGTCTGTAAATCAGCTTCAACCCGCCTTGGGCCTTTAGATACGTGATACTTTAAACTGTGATTATAAAGGATTACTCTACGCATGGCTTATTTTCACTTTTTTGTTCATTCATTAATCTTTGGAGGATGGTTCCAGGCACTATAGGTCAACTGCCAAATTAGGTAGGAAAAAATACGTCCTTTAGAGTAGGGACTGGCTGATATCTCGAGCCTAGCAAGTTGTGCCTCGGTTTCACTGAATTGTTTTCCTTATTTGCAGAAGAAGAAAGAAGAGGGTATTATTGATTCATCTGACAAAGAAATAGTTGCTGAAGCAGAAAGACTAGATGTAAAAGCCATGGGCCCTCTTGTTCTGACTGAAGTTCTTTTTAATGAGAAGATCAGAGAACAGATTAAGAAATATAGGCGCCATTTCTTACGAGTAAGTGAATTACTCTGGATTCATGAATGAGATTACAGCTATGTGGCTTTCAAGATGGTCATTTTAACCACTTTTGCTTGTCCTGTCATGCTTGAAAGTGGGGATAATTGGCTCACCTCTTCCCATCTGAAAGTGCCGCGCGTAGGGCCTTATAAACTTAATGGGGATCTTTATGCATTGACCTTTTTGAACCACTATTGAATGGGCCATGCACTTACAGAACACTCTTAAGGGAAGAAATATTTGGGTACTAGGGTTGTCAAGTTAGAGCATAGAAAAAAGCTTGTTAACTCCAAGGTGTCTATTTGCAGTTCTGTCACAACAACAAAAAAGCTCAACGGTACCTTCTTCATGGTTTGGAGTGTGTGGTAGCAATGCATCAAGCTCAGCTTATCTCCAAGATTCCACATATCTTGAAGGAGATGTATGATGCAGACCTTTTAGAAGAAGAGGTCATCATCAGCTGGTCGGAAAAGGTGGGGAATACATAAGTGGGCTCTTTAAGTTCACAAATGTTTGGTTGTGGGGGGGGGGGTGGCAGTTGATACAGTCTCGTTCTGTCACAGGGTGCAGTACAATGGTGTGATCTTGGCTCACTGCAACCTCCGCCTCCCAGGTTCAAGCAGTTCTGCCTCAGCGTCCTGAGTAGCTGGGATTAAAGGCACCTGCCACCATGCCCAGCTAGGTTTTGTATTTTTAGTAGAGACAGGGTTTTACCATGTTGGCCAGGCTGGTGTTGAAACTTTTGACCTCAGGTAATCCACCTGCTTCAGCATCCAAAGTGCAGGGAGTACAGGCATGAGCTACCACACCAGGCTGTTTCCTAGTATTGAGACAGGGTTTTGGGATCAAGAAGTAGGGTTGAATATCTAGTCTCTACGCTGAAGTTCAGTCCCTGTGCTATAGGTTGTGATTCCCACCATGTCTGCTTTGTAGTCGTAACAAACTGGTGAGTAATAATGGGTTTGTTGAGTACATATAGTCTGTTGAGGATTCAGACTTATGACCCAGTCTCTTCAAAGAGCTCAGTAACAGGGGTTGTATAAATAATCAAAAATTAAGTTTGGGAGACTGAGGCAGAAGAATTGCTTGAACCCAGGAGGCAGAGGTAGCAGTGAGCCAAGGTCGTGCCACTGCACTCCAGCCTGGGTCGCAGAGTGAGAGTGTCTCAAAAGAAGAAAAAAATTAAATCCTCAAGAGAATTGTACCCAATTTTTTAGGCCTCTAAGAAATATGTCTCCAAAGAACTTGCCAAAGAGATTCGTGTCAAAGCAGAACCATTTATAAAATGGTTGAAGGAGGCAGAGGAAGAATCTTCCGGTGCTGAAGAAGAAGATGAAGATGAGAACATTGAGGTAAACAGTGCGGGCGGCGGGGCGGGGGCTGTTTCAAATTTACAGAGGTTTGCGAGGAGGCAGTTTGGGGTAATTTCAAGTTTAAAATTTAAGATGCAATAAAATACAGGCTTCCAGTAATTTGGAAAATAGGGTGATGGAAGCCGTTCCTACTCCTACACATTATTGTCTGTAAAAAAAAATGTGTAAGATATTGTTAAGGCTGTGGAGCCTGTGTAAGATAACCTATAGGTTTTGCATGGCAAAGCTGTTGAGTGAAGAAGGAATGGCTGCATCTAGGCAGTTTTCCTCCTTTGTGACCACAATTTCTATTGATTTGTTTTATAAGCAGATTTATCCGCTTAATGTTGAAAACAATTATTCCTTTTATCAGGTGGTGTATTCGAAGACTGCCAGTGTACCGAAAGTTGAAACCGTAAAGTCCGACAAGGATGACGACATTGATATTGATGCCATTTAAGGGGATGGATGCAACCTAGCTTAACAGTGTAATGCTGCAAATGTTTTCCATTATCAGCCGGAAGTGCAACATGTATGTGCAAAAGCTAAAATGGCTTAACATCATGCTACACTTTACACTAAAAATCTATTACTGTGAGTGGTCTGTAATTAAGCCCAGTGAGACATCTAGGGAGTCCATACACATCAGTGAGCAGATGTAGTTTGCTTATTTATAGCATGTTTCTTTTTGAAAAAACTAGTGGTGGACACATTTGGATCACATTTATACAGTTATAAAAATAAAGATTTGATTTTGGTCATTCTACAGATGTTTGGCTCTGAATGACTTAAGCTGAAGTAACGGGCTCCTTTTTTTTTAATGTTGTGCCATCATTTCACCTGATGAGCATTCTTGGAGCCTGCTAGATATCGTTAGGTGCTGAGGCTGTTAAGAGGTCTTCAACAGAAAGTAAAGCAAACTTGTAATTACCTTATTCAGCCCATTAAATATAGTATTAAAATTTTATCTAGTCCCTCAAATCGGCATCTGGTAATGTACTTTGTGAGGTAAATTGATAAATGACAGTGCAACATCTTACCAAGAAGTAAATACGACCTGATGACCTGAGTGTCACGTAAGAGCAGGTTTTGAAACTTGGAGAGTTGTTTTCTTACATCGTGTACACTTGCCCCAAATCGTAGTCTTTGAAATCATATGCATTGCACATTGGATGAGCCAGGGAAATTATTACGTTAACAAGCATTTTGTATGTATGTAGTTACTTTGTACTGAGAGAATTTGCTTTGGGGTGCAATTAAACAATAAACATTTTGTTTGGGAGAAACAGGGAAGGGTGCAGTTATTAGCAACCTAAGCATAATTTTTTGGCTTTTGCCCTTAGGGTTTAAATTACAATTCTAAAATGTTAGACATACTATATCTTTTTCTTCAGTGTGGCACGCCCCCCCCCCCCATGGTGGTTCTTTAATGCCTTTTACATTTGGACACAGTTTATGCTTTTTAGATTTTGGTTGCTGTCCTGCCAAAATAAGTATTTACTGTGTTTCAAATCTGACCCCCCCCCCCCAATGTCTTATTTAAAAAGAAAGGTAAAAGTATACTTCTAAGTCAGAGCCTCTATTTTGGTTTAAGACTTGGGATATTTTTTACTTCACATTGAATATAGCCAGGTACCCAGGAAGTCTGATGGCCACCTGAATGCAGGTGACAAAGATCTGACAGAGCCTATGCAGGGCTTTAGATTTGGACACACAAGAGTCGATAACCTGTGAACTCCTTGCCCAATCTAAACTCTATGGGTTCCGATTGTGTTTGAGCACGTGTAAGCTTGTTGACAGTTACCCTTTCACAAAGTGCACAGTGGGAATTGAGAATCGATAGGGTTAATTTTCGAGCAGTGGCTCATGTATCATTCACCTCTTTTTTTGTGACTTATCTCACAGATAATGAGACCTTAATAACAAGCGTAAAAAATTTTTCACATTGAAACGATACAAACCTTTGATGTAATAAAACCTTGTTGGCTTGCTGTTTTAAGGAATTGAAACCTAGCAATCTTACTGGAGAGGCAAGAATTGGCCTCTAGCTGCCTTTGATAGATTCTAGTGCAAGTGGAGCAGGAGCCATATACCTGGAGGGAATGTGCTTTGTCACACCAAAGAGGATTTTTTTCTTCAAACTCGATGTTGCCTAGGTTTCAAATTCCTTGCCATGAGACCAGTTTGCTTTCATTAACTGGAATTCTAAAGGAGATACTGGTGACCTAAGCTAAGTTGCATTCGATGTAGTGTCAAGCTAATGAGGTTCTGTTATAAAGCTTCTTTTTATCTGAGGGAAAAAGTTCAGGGCTTCTAGAACACTAAAAATTTTAGCTTTGACCAATGTTCAGTCTGGTGCCAAACTTCCAATGGAAATCAAATCCACGTAATCAGCTTTGTTCATAGGTTGTCCTAATAGAGTAATTCTTCACTTTGCTCTATTAAACTGTCTTAAGGATTTTTTGTTTCAAACAGCTAAGTTTCTTGATTAAAATAATGATAAAATTGTATTTTGTCTCTGCTTTATAATGAGATCAAAGCATTGGGATCTGCCCTGTTTTGTAGCTGTTCCTTTGGATTTGTGTTGGATGTATCTTGCAGTTACACTCGCCAGCCTCACACAGCAGTTCATTTAATCGGGTCACTGACTTGCCTTAGGTTTGCTGGTCTTCTGTGAACTGAGAATCTATCTCAGTTTTATTTTTTGAAATATTGACAGATACTTAGGGAACTCAGACTTCAAAGATACCGCTCTATAATTGTGGAAATAGTATATATCTCTAGTTAAAAATGGGGAGGATTGCTTTTTGTTTTTTTGGGTAGGGGGACAGTTTCGCTCTTGTTGCCTGGGCTGTAGTGCAATGGTGCATTCTTAGCTCACTGCAACCTCTGCCTCCTGGTTTCAAGTGATTCTCTTGCCTCAGCCTCCCGAGTAGCTGGGATCACAGACATACGCCATCATGCCCAGGTGATTTTTTATTTTTAGTAGAGTCAGGGTTTCTCCATGTTGGTGAGGCTGTTGTCAAAACTCCCAACCTCAGGTGATCCGCCCACCTTGGAATTACAGGCGTGAGCCGCTGTGCCCACGCCTGTAGAGGATTGCTTTCTAAACAAGTACGTTCTGAAGTTGACAGAGTTAATAACTAGCATGGGTCCTAAAATTCAGAGTGGGGCAAAAAGGTACTCTAATCCAGTGCTTCCCACTTGAGAAGGGAGGTACATCAGGATTGGGCCCCTAAGCTGTTTGTTCCAGCATACTGAGCACTGTCTGTGCCTTTGGCCTGGGGTTGCCAGAAATGAAAGCTGGCCATCTGCAAAAGGCAGGTAGGCGAATTTGAACTTTCGTGTTTTGGTAGCTCAGTCGGTCCTCACAACGATCCTGAGGCAGAGGTCCTGTTACACCAAGGTCACTTGTCTAACAATAACCAAGCCTAATGTAATTTAAATCTCTCACAAGTCTGCAGACAGTCCTTACCTAACCGGCCTTTTTGGCTAATTGCCCACAGCTTGACCTATTCCATTCCAGAGTAACCAAAAAACGCAAAGTTGACCTTGTCCCTGCGTTGTCTTTTTGATGGTTCAAATTTTCAGTCTCTGGCAACTGCAAACCCAGAGCAATCTCAGTACCAGAAACAGTGTTGCACTTTTGTCTGCCCTCTCAAGGGCTCAGGGAGTCAGTCAGTCATCTCCGTCCCCTGTACTCTGTACCACATACTGATTCATAATGACGTTCCATAAGTGGAGTGACAGCAGATGACTTGCCAGTGGTCTCGTTGTAGGTCTGTGTAACAGTAACCCTGTGAGCCTTTGATAATAGGTTGGGAGCTCAGGGTTTATGCCCACCTATCTGGTTCAGCCATAACAAGTTTTGTTCTGGGAATCAAATTTCTGTGGGTTTTTTTGTTTGGTTTTTTGTATGGCCAGAAAATGAAGGGCTTGTGTGAGAATAGTAGCTACAGAGTAATTCTTTTCTTGGAACCTAGATGGAGGTGCAGTGTGGGGACCTCCAAGTGAATGGCAGGATCTGAGTTGGTCCTGCCACCTGCCGTTTGCTTATGTAGTAGATAATTTTTTTTTATTTTTTTGAGACGGAGTTTCGCTCTTGTTACCCAGGCTGGAGTGCAATGGCGCAATCTCAGCTCACCGCAACCTCCGCCCCTGGGTTCAGGCAATTCTGCCTCAGCCTCCTGAGTAGCTGGGATTACAGGCACGAGCCACCATGCCCAGCTAATTTTTGTATTTTTAGTAGAGACGGGGTTTCACCATGTTGACCAGGATGGTCTCGATCTCTTGACTTCGTGATCCACCCGCCTCGGCCTCCCAAAGTGCTGGGATTACAGGCGTGAGCTACCGTGCCCGGCCCTGTAGTAGATTATTTTTAAGAGGAGGAGGATTACTTGGATGTTAGGATCAAATCTGGATTCTGTCCTGGGCCTTACTGTAAAAGTAGGGGACTGCCTCTCCACATCTAGTGGGGGTGGGAACCCCATGTGCAGCCCTGAATGCCTGGCTAGAGCAGTAGGGGAAATTGTCCGAAAGGACAGAATATGCCTGCTAAAGAGCAGGAGTCAGTAGAACAAGGAGAGCAGTTGGCAGCTGCAAGGAAAGAGCTGTTGCTGGCTGTGGAGCATTTGAGGGTGCGGTTTGTCTCAGCCCCTAATAGCCCATGGGTGGTTGCCACCAGCAACACTAGTGATTCCCAGACAAAGCCGGGTGACTATGGACAAGCTGCCCTCATGTGATCTTGTATCTGCAGATAACCCCCTGAACCATTAGGCAGCCCATCCTGTCATGTGCCAGGTCCCCAGCCAGCAGAGTTCTGTCCAACATGACAGCTGGGAAGCTTCTGCCACCGCAGGCCCAGGGCAGCCATGAGCCGGGCAGGAGACGTCAGTCCATTGCATGTTGCTCTTGGGAGGATGGGCCCTAGAGCTGCTAGTGATAGAGTGGCATCGTGCCCCTAGTGACTGAGGACTGAGGACAGGCGGCCTGCCAGTGCAGCTAAGCGGGCTTCCCAGGAAGGCGGCCTGCAACTTACCTTTGAGCATGTCTAGCACTTGGTGAAGGAAGGGATCCTTCCAAAGTGTACACAGATTGATGGCACAAGCATTGGGTTGCACATGCGCTTCTCAAGGAGGAAACAAGCCCAGAGTCCCACAGCAAATGCACATGGAGGTTGGGCCTCAGCTTCTGCTGTCAGAAACCAATGTTAGTCCTCTCCGTATGTGGCCCTCGTCCTTACTGCCCCATAGAGGACTTAGGATAGAGGTAAGGAGGAAGTTTCTCACCCTTAAAGAGAGTACAGTGGAGAAAGGAGTTCAGCAACTCCCCAGGTCCTTGGGTAAAGTTGCAACTGACAGGCCTGGAGCCTTCTGAAGGGACCATCTATGGACTGAAAATGAAGTCCCAGAGGGGTGGGTGGCCGTCCACTCATTCACCCCACCAGATCCTTGAGTCCCTCTTCCACGCCAGGCTTCTGGCAGTTCACACTTGACTCCAAATACCCATCCCCACTCCCTCACACCCTAAAGGAGCTCCCAGGCCAAGGCAGGCAAACGGATAGAGCCTTAGAGAAGGGAGGAGAGCATCACAGAAAGAGGCAGTGTTCATGCTGGTTCTCAAAGGATGGGTAGGAGTTTGCCCAGGAGAGGAAAGTGGGGAGCACGCCTGGAAGGTGGAAGCTCCATGGTGGATAGTGGGGCTGAGGCTGGTGGAAGCAGCAGGCGCTCCTGGGCAAGTCTGAATCCCTCTTGCCAGGCAGGTTAAGGTCCTGTGGGAGACGGGAAGGGAGGCGAGGGGCAGCACAGTGAGCAGATAGTCAGAAGGATGCACCCCAGCCTGGGACACTTGGATCCCCAACCAGCCTTGGCTATCTATCGTGAGGGCACAGTGCCCAGAGTGGAGAGGATAGCAGGTCCAGGCTCCTGTCCCACAGCAGAATCAGAGGTCCCAGGAGCCCTGAAACCTCTCTGTTTACTCTCTCAAGACTGGGATCGCCTATTTGGAGTCTACTTAAAGGCCAAGGCCCAGGAGCAGAGAGCCATGGAGGTTCAGGAACAGTTCTCTGTAATTACAAGTTTGGGGTTCTCATATTTGACCACCACCTCTTCTCTGTTCATCAAGTGTTTTGAGTGTGTGTGTGTCACAGAGACTCACTCTGTTGCCCACGCTGGAATGCAGTGGCACAATCTCAGCTGACTGCAACCTCCCGAGTTCAAGCCATTCTTCTGCCTCCACCTCCCAAGTAGCTGGGACTATAAGCCCACACCACCACACCCAGCTAATTTTTGTATTTTTAATAGAAACGGGGTTTCACCATGTTAGCCAGGCTGGTCCTGAACTCCCCACTTCAAGTGATCTGCCTGCTTCAGCCTCCCAAAATGCTGGGATTACTAATAAAGTTCTTTTGATGACAAGATACAAAGTAACAAATCACACAGTCCGCTGGGGATTAGGGGATAGTTTACCTAAGATTGACCTGGTGATAGAATCAGTGGGAACCTCACTGCACAAGTCTGGCATTCCAAGGACCCAGAGACAGGAACAGGTCCAGCCTTGGGCATACATCGTACCCACTCATACTGTGGTCTGCATACTTTTGCCATTGATATGATTCCAACTATATGACATTCTGTAAAAGGCAAAACTATGGAGACAATAAAAGCATCGGTGGTGGCTAGGAAGGGTTGGGCCGAGCACAGGACTTTTAAGGCAGTGAAATTACTTTGTGTGACCCTACAAATGGTGCATATATATCATGATACATTTGTCCAAGCCTATGAAATGTCTACCACCCACAGTGGACCCTAAGGACTTTGGGCGATCATGATGTGTCAGTGTTGGCCCCTCAGTTTTGACAGATGCACCACTCTGGTGGAGAGTGAGTCTATGGGAACTGTGCCTTCCACTCAATTTTGCTATGAACCTAACATCTCTTTTTTAAAAAGGTTAACTAAAAAATAACTCTTTCTTTTTTTGGAAAAGAGTAAAAAGCCCAGGTATCTAAAAAGCAGGAAAATCTGAAAGAAATGTAGTAACAAGTTCACACGTTTTAAATCCCAATGAAAGTAAATGGAATAAATCTATCAGGTAAAGGACAAGCCATAAGCTTGGATTTTTAAGCCTAGCAATATACTGTTTACAAGAGTGTCAGCTAAAATATGACAAGAGAAGTTGAAAGGGTGGAAAAAGGTATTGGAGACGTATACTAACCAAAGATGCAGCTCTTTGAATCTCAGAAAAAGTAGATTTTAATAAAGTATGAAAGGTGTCAGAATCAAAATGGGGTCACTTGAGTTCCAGAAAGAAAAAACGAACAAATGGAGTGGGGTTTGCAGTCTTTTGTGATTAGTGAAGGTTCTCATGCTGGTGTGCCCAGTAACAAAACTCTCACAAAATACTGCAAAAACCACAGCCTTGCACAAAAAGCATCACAGCCTTATACAGAAAAGTACTTCAGGGACACGTGCCCAGTGACAGCCTGTCTAGCTGTGGACTTCATCACCCTTGTTATGGATCTTTGTAGCCACAGATAATCTCAAAATAATTATGTAATCTTCATTTTTCCCATTTTTATTTTAAAAACCATTCTCTTGACCCGGCATTGTGGCGCACACCTTTGGGAGGCCGAGACAGGTGAATTCTGAGGTCAGGAGTTTGAGACCAGCCTAACCAACATAGCGAAAACCATCTCTCCTAAAAATACAAAAATTAGCCTGGTGTGGTGGCACATGCCTGTAATTCCATCTACTCGTACGGCTAAAACAGGAGAATCACTTGACCCTGGGAGGTGGAGATTGCAGTGAGCTGAGATGGCAGCCTGGGCGACAGAGTGAGACTCTGCCTCAAAAAAAAACAAATTATCTCCCCTTACCTGCCTAAAGTACCCACATAGCTCACTATGACGTGTATTACCATTGCGATGCCCTATTCCTGAACACATATCTTTCTTTTAAAGAATCTCTCTCTATTATTTAATTGACATAAATGGGGTCAGAAATGGTACCTAAAGAAAGATCACTATCAGAGGCCGGGCGCGGTGGCTCAAGCCTGTAATCCCAGCACTTAGGGAGGCTGAGGCGGGTGGCTCACCAGAAATTCGAGACCAGCTTGGCCAACATGGTGCCACCTCAACCTCGTCTCTACTAAAACTGCAAAAATTAGCCCGGCGTAGTGGCAAGCACCTGTAATCCCAGCTACTTGTGAGGCTGAGACAGGAGAATCGCTTGAACCCGAGAGACAGAGGTCGCAGGGAGCCAAGATGGTGCCACTGCACTCTAGCCTGAGCAACAAAGAGCGAAACTTCATCTCCAAAAAAAGAAGAAAGCTCACTGCCAGGAAAAATTATTCTTTTCGGCCAGTATGCAGTCCTCTTTAGGAGCCTTTTGAGCTCTAGGCTTCAATGGCTCGAATTTTTGGCCTTGGTGAGTTTTCCCTCAGGCCAACCCTCCTTCTTTTTGGTGGAAGCTTTTTTTTTTTTTTGGTAGAGAATTTTTTATATTCAAGATCTGGTTTGGTTATAAGGCCACCTTAATAAAGAACCTTACATCCCTCCTGAGATGACAAAAGACTGTCTTTTTCTGGTAAGTCCTTTCTGGTATAAAGACTCTCTGGGTTGAGTATTCTGGTTTCTACTGAATTCACATTCTTTGTGTCATTCCTGGTGAATTCACTTTTGGTCTGAGCGTGTAAGGTAGTACTTGGTTTGACCTGCATGCCTGGGTTAAAATTTGGTGAACACTCCTCTCTTGGTGTCCTTTGATTTGGTTTCGCTGTTTCCCTGCCTTTTTTTCTAAAAATCTTCCACTGTCGAAAACGCCAAAATACCAGTCCAAACTCCTGACCTTCTCTGACAGGATAAAAAAGATACTCTTTGCTCTTGAGAGAGTAATAAAAAGCGGAATGGGATTCTCAAACATTACAGCATGCTAGGCTTTCTGGGATTCCAGCCAGTTACGTATTATAGCTCATTCTTGTGAACATTTTTTAAATGATGGGCAAATTATGTCAAGGAAAAATCAGAGCTCAAATGATCATTACTTGAACTTAAAAACAAACAAAAAACAAAACCCTTCAACTATAGAGTTCGTGCAGTCCGGGTGCGTTGGCTCACGTCTGCAATCGCAGCACTTTGAAGGCCAAGGCGGGTGGATCACTTGAGGTCAGGAGTTCAAGACCAGCCTGATCAATGTGGTGAAACCCCGTCTCTACAGAAAATACAAAAATTACCTGGGCATGATGGCACACGCCTGTAGTCCCAGCTACTCGGGAGACTGAGGCACTAGAATTGCTTGAACCTGGGAGGCAGAGGCTGCCCTCCAGCCTGGGCAACAGAGTGAGACTCCATCTCAAAAAAAAAAAAAAAAAAAGGAGTTAATGTAAAGCCTTCTAAGTTTCTCTCTCTCCCCCTCCCTATTTCTCTGCTGGCTCTTCTCCTGGTATTAAGATAAACTCACTGCTTATGGTATTCCAGCTGAGTTTTTTTTGTAAGTCTTAAAGGGCTTTCAAATTAATAGCTTATAAATGACAAAAGCTCCATGGTAACCAACAACCTAGACACCTTTTAGAAATGTAAATTTAGGTTTGCTTGACTAATAATTGCTTAGGGTGACGGAACAGTTAATTGAAAGATTAACAGTCTAAAAGAAAAGAGCTAGATAAATATTTATAAAGGTTAGGCTCTCAGACTAAACAGGCCAGAATCTTTAGCTCAGAGCAATAATATAATATCACTATGGGCCGGGCGCTGTGATTCATGCCTGTAATCCCAGCAGCACTTTGGGAAGCCAAGGGAAGTGGATCACCTAAGGTCAGGAGTTCAAGACCAGCCTGGCCAACATGGTGGAACCCCCCCCTCTACTAAAAAAAAAAATACAAAACTTAGCTGGGCATGGTGGCGCGTGCCCGCACTTCCAGCAACTCAGGAGGCTGAGGCAGGAGAATTGCTTGAACCCAGGAGGTGCAGCTGCAGAGAACCGAAGCCACTCCACTCAAGCCTGGGTGACAGAGCGAAACTCTGTCTCAAATAAGGAAAGTTTTAAAACAAATTAAAATAAAAAATAAAGTATCACTGTGTATTGCTACATACTATAACTGGAAAAATTCCTCTAGGAAATTTGAGACCCATATATGCAAAATGAGAAAACAGGCAACGTGGTTTCAACAGGTCAGCCTAAATCCCTGTGCTCACTTGTATTGTCTGATTGGTTGCCTTTGAGCCTAGGTTTGTGGCTCAAAATCATTATGCAATGAAATTGTCATATTACTATTAATTTTACTTTTTATTTTGCCTTTTTAAACTTTATACTGGGCTGGGCACAGTGGTTCACGCCTATAATCCCAGCACTTTGGGAAGCCGAGATAGGTGGATCACCTGAGGTCAGGAGTTCGAAACCAGCCTGGCCAACATGATGAAACCCCATCTCTACTAAAAATACAAAAATTAGCCAGGCCTGGTGGCAGGCACCTGTAATCCTAGCTACTTGGGAGGCTGAAGCAGGAAAATCACATGAACCCTGAGGTGGAGGTTGCAGTGAGCCAAGACCACACCATTGCACTCCAGCCTGGGCAACAAGAACAAAACTCCATCTCAAAAACAAAATGAAAACACAAAAAAAACTTTATACTGTTATTTGTTAAAATTTTTGTGAAGCCTGGTGCAGTGTGGCTCATACCTGTAATCCCAGCACTGTGGGAGGCCAAGTTGGGCGAATCACTTGAGCCCAGGAGGTCAAGACCAGCCAGGGCAATATGGTAGAACCAACATCTTTACTAAAAATGCAAAAAATTAGCCGACATGATGGCATGCACCTGTAGTCCCAGCTACTCAGGAGGCTGAGGTAGGAAGATTGCTTGAGCCCAGACGGCGGAGGTTGCAGTAAGCTGAGATCGTGCCACCGCACTCCAGCCTGGGTGACAGATTGAGACCCTGTCTCAAGTTTTTGAAGAATGGCAGGGCACAGCAGTTCATGCCTGTAATCCCAACACTTTGGGAGGCTGAAGTAGGAGAATCAGTTGAGGCCAGGAGTTTGAGACCAGCCTGGGCACATACCCTGTTTCTACAAAAAAATTGAAAAATTTAGCCAGGTCCAGTGGCCTGTGCCTGTAGTCCCAGCTACTCAAGAGGCTAGGGCAGAAGGATCCCTTGAGTTTAAGGTTGCAGTGAGCTATGATGAAACCACTGCAGTCCAGCCTGGGTGACAGAGCAAAACCTTGTCTCAAAAAAAATTTACAGAACTACAACTTCTAACAGAATAATGCTGGCCTGGCACTTTGAAGTGATTGGAAAAAAAATAAAAACCTATGGAACAGACAAAATTGAACTTAATAGTGGATTCTAGGTAGACTTAGCTGACAGCCTGTCCCTTCAAACCTCCCTTGTTGTTCACAGGTGGCTAAAAGGGTTTTGACACTGGCCCCCAGTCGGCAATCACTCCCTGCAGTGTGGGACAAGGCGGGCAGCTAGGACAGGTCCATCCTGCTATCCAGGGACAATCAAAACCTAACCACGGGTTGATTGACCACTGAGGCTTTCAGAGGAAGATCTTGATCAAAAGGGAGAAACGTGAAGGCTGTCAGAATGAAAATGGAGTCATGGCTGGGCGCGGTGGCTCACGCTTGTAATCCCAGCACTTTGGGAGGCCGAGGCGGGTGGATCACGAGGTCAAGAGATCGAGACCATCCTGGTCAACGTGGTGAAACCCCGTCTCTACTAAAAATACAAAAAATTAGCTGGGCACGGTGGCGCATGCCTGTAATCCCAGCTGCTCAGGAGGCTGAGGCAGGAGAATTGCCTGAACCCAGGAGGCGGAGGTTGCGGTGAGCCGAGATCGCGCCATTGCACTCCAGCCTGGGTAACAAGAGCGAAACTCCGTCTCAAAAAAAAGAAAATGGAGTCATTTGTGTTTTAAAAGGCAAAGACCAACCAACCAACCAAACAACCCTGAGAAATAGAGCCGGGCAAGGCTGTGACGAGAACATTCTCCAGCTCGTTTGTCCAATCACGACTATCACAACCACCAACGGTCAGGAAAGACTGCAAAGCCACAGCCTGCACAAAAGCCACCACAACCCTACACGGGTAATACTTCTACAAGGACATGCACCCGGCAACAGCCTGTCCAGCCCTGGACCGGCATTGGCCTTGTTAGTGACCTTCATGGCCAAGGATAATCATCTCAAAACAATTACAGAATCCTCCTCACTTTTCCTTTAAAAGCTACGCTCTCCCTTTACCTCCCTAAAGGGTGCAGGGAACCGAGATCGCACCACTGCACTCCAGCCGGAGCAACAGAGTGATACTCTGTCTCAGAAAAGAATAACAGTTATATCATTGAATGCACCTGCTGAAATACTCTCAAAATATATGAAGCAAAAGTTTACAAAAAAGCCATAATAAAATACTGATACATACCCACCAGAACAGCTGAAATTTGAAACTTGACAACACCAGATATGGTGAGGAAGTGGGGCCACTGGAACTCTTACATACTGTGGGTTCGTATGCAATATGGTACCAATACTTTGGGAAAAGTTCTGTTTCTTCTTTTTTTAGTAGAAATGGTTTCAACATGTTTTTCAGGCTGGTCTCGAACTTCTGACTTCATGATCCTTCTGCCTCAGCCTCCCAAAGTGTTGGAATTACGGGTGTGAGCCACCATGCCTGACCCTAACTGTTTCTTTAAAAAAACTGAATATGCACCTGTCTTCTAAACCCACAATTCCTCTCCTAGAGAACTCCACACTCAATAGAAATGAGGCTGAGCTCAGTGACTCACTCTCACCTGTAATCCCAGCACTTTGGCAGGCTGAGTCGGGCAGTTCACAAGGTCAAGAGATCAAGATCATTCTGGCCAACATGGTGAAACCCTGTCTCTACTAAAAATACAAAAAATTAGCCGGGTGTGGTGCCGTGCACCCGTAGTCTCGGCAACTCAGGAGGCTGAGGCAGGAGAATCGCTTAAATCTGGGTGGCAGAGATTGCAGTTAGCCGAGATTGTGCCCCTGCACTCCAGCCCGGTGACAGAGCAAGACTCTGTCTAAAAAAAAAAAAATGAAAGCCAACGTTCCTGAAAAGACTTATACAAGAATGGCCCCATTGCAGCTTTTTTTGTAATAATACTAAACTGTAAACATCACAAGGACCTATTAATAAGAGAATGGATAAACAAACTGTACCAGATTCTCAAAATTGAATGTTAACAATAAAAAGAAATGTATCACTAATGTGCACAACAAAATGTATGAATCTCAAAAATGTACTAAATGAAAAAAAGCCTTACAAAGAAGAATATATATGTATGGTTCCATTTATATAAAGTTCTAAAACAGGCTACGTTAATCTGTGGTGAAGAAATTAAGACAATGGTTGCTTCTGTGGATGGTGTGAGGTAGGGATTGATGGGAAAGGGCACAGGGGAAACTTCCATGGTGACAGCAATGTTTTATATCTTGATAGAAGTTTGGAATACATAGGAGTATGGGTATATGCATTTGCCCCCAATTTGTTCATTTAATTGCATGTAAATTTTACCTTAGGCTGGGCACGGTGACTCACGCCTGTAATCCCAGCACTTTGGGAGGCTGAGGTGGGTGGATCACCTGAGGTCAGGAGTTCAAGACCAGCCTGACCAACATGGTGAAACCCCATCTCTACTAAAAATACAAAAATTAGCTGGGCATGGTGGTGGGTGTTTATAATCCCAGATACTCAGGAGGCTGAAGTGGAAGAATCACTTGGAACCTGGTAGGCAGAGGTTGCAGTGAGCCAAGATCGGCCAGTGCACTCCAGCCTGGGTGACAAGAGGGAGACTCCGTCTCCAAAAAAAAAAATTCTTAAAAGGGAATCAGAGACCTAGTTAATGACATACATGTTGGAAGTGTTCAGGGATAAAGCACACTGATGCAGCAACTGTTTTTGGAATGCACAAAAAAAAGATGGACTGGTAGATGCATAGAAGGGGCTGGGTGAATGGATACACAATAAAGTGAATATACCACCATATTCGTTATAGAATCTAGAGCAGCATGTGCATGTTCCTGTTACAATTTTTTTTGTAGACAAGGTCTTACTCTGTCACAAACTAGAGTGTAGTGGTGCAATCATAACTCATTGTAACCTCCAGCTCCTGGGCTCAAGGGATCGTCCCACATGAGCCTCCCCAGTAGCTAGGACTGCAGGCATGCATGAACCTGCCTGGCAAATTTCGTGGTGTTGTTGTAGAGACAGGGACTTGCTACCTTGCCCTAGCTGACCTCAAATTCCTGCCTTCAAGTGGTCCTCCTGCCTCAGCCTCCCAAAGCCCTGGGATTACAGGCGTGAACCACCATACCCAGCTGAGATATTTCTTTTTTTTTTTTTCTTTTGAGACAAAGTCTTGCTTTGTTGCCCAGGCTGGAGTGCAGTGGTGTGATCTCGGCTCACTGCAACCTCCACCTCCTGGGTTCAAGCAGTTCTCCTGCCTCAGCCTCCCGAGTAGCTGACAACAGGCACATGCCACCATGCCCGGCTAATTTTATATTTCTTGAAACCTTCAGAACATTTGCTTCTTACACACTTTTTGACTAGAGAAAAGCTATGCTCATTCAACGAAGTTTTCTGTTTACATTAATATCATAGTTTTACAACTTCTTGTTGTTGTTGTTGTTGTTGAGACAGAGTCTTGCTCTGTAGCCCAGGCTGGAGTGCTGTGGTGTGGTCTTGGCTCACTGCAACCTCCTCCTCCCGGGTTCTAGTGATTCTTCCGCCTCAGCCTCCCGAGTACTTGGGATTATAGGCGCCGCCACCATGCCCAGCTAAATTTTTGTATTTTTAGTAGAGATGAGGTTTCCCCATGTTGGCCAGGCTGGTCTCCAACTCCTGACCTCAGGTGATCCGCCCACCTCGGCCTCCTAAAGTGCTGGGATTACAGGCGTGAGCCTCTGAGCCCAGCCTTGATGGAGTGTTTTTCTCACTACAAACTTAGAGTACACCATATTGTCATAGCAGTTCAGGCATTGTATCTCACATATATACTAATAGATATTGTGATTAAATTTTATTGAAGCAGATCTTACATACAGAAGACTGCAAGAAATCATAGCGTACAGGTCAATAATTATTTCAGAGTGAATCTGTGATGTAATTTAAATGGGTTTTAAAAGGACAAGCCGCCATAAACTGAAAGTCAACAAATAGGTAACGATTTACATTTTAGGATATATTCCCTCAACTGTGCAATGTGAAAAATTAGCAAAACGATCACTTCTCCAAAGCTTTTCTTTTTTTGTTTTTGTTTTTTGTTTGTTTTTATTGCATTTTAGGTTTCGGGGTACATGTGCAGAACATGCAAGATAGTTGCATAGGTACACACGTGGCAGTGTGTTTTGCTGCCTTCTGCCCCTTCACCCATATTTGGCATTTCTCCCCATGCCATCCCTTCCCCGCGCCCCCCCCCAAGCTTTTCTTTTTGTTGTTGTTTTGGGCTTTTTCTTTTCTTTTGAGAGACAAGGTCTCGCTCTATTGCCCAGGCTGGTCTTGAACTCAAGCAAGCCTCCCACCTGAGCCTCCCAACACGCTGGGGTTATAGTCGTGAGCACCTGGCCTTACCATTCTTTCAATGGTTTTGTATGTTTGCAATTTTTCATAATAAAATGTTGAAAATTTCATGGAAGGACAGGGAAATGACAAACACACCTGTGTCATGGCCACTTTCAACCAATCTGTTTCAGTTACTGAAACAAGCAGATTTCCTTCCAGGGATAATTAGACGGACAGCTTCTTTCTTTCTTTGTTTTGTTTTGTTGACACAGAGTCTCACTCTAGCCAGGCTGGAGTGCAGCAGTGCGACCTCAGCTCACTGCAACCCCCGCCTCCCGGGTTCAAGTGAGTCTCCTGCCTCAGCCTCCTGAGTAGCTGAGATTACAGGCGCCTGCCACCACACCCAGCTAATTTTTGTACTTGCAGGTACAAAATTCAGGTGATCCACCCGCCTCGGCCTCCCAGAGTAATTGGGATTACAGGCATGAGTCACTGAGCCTGAGCTATAGCTTATTTCTTAGCAGCGAGAATGAAAGGCAGAAAATGAAGAGAAATGATCTCTTCGATTGTGCTAGGGAAGGGGAAGATGTTCCCAGTGAAAAGAGCTTTCAGGAATGAGGGGGAAATAAGGCATATTTACACCAGCAGCGACTGAGAGCTTCTGACCGATAGGCGTGCACCAAAGGACATCCTAAAGGACACGCCTCACGTGGAAGGGAAGGGATCCCAGCTGGAAGGCCTGAGATGCGAGGAGGAATCAGGACTAAGAAGGTGGCCTGGCGCAGTGGCTCATGCCTGTAATCCCAGCACCTTGCGGGAGGCTGAGGTAGGGGATGCTTCAGCCCAGGAGTTCCATTGGGGCAACACAGCAAAACCCCATCTCAATGGGAAACACAAAAATTAGCTGGGATGGTGGCACAGGTGTGTCGTCCCTGCTACTTGGGAGGCTGAAGTGGGAGGATTGATGTGCCATGGAGGTGGAGGCTGCAGTGAGTCGAGACTGCGCCACTGCACTCCATCCTGGCTGACAGAGCAAGACCCTGTCTCAAAAAAAAATAAAAGGTAAGAAGGTGACAAATATGTGAGCAAATCTGAATGAATGGCAGTGAAAATAATGTGCTGTGGGTATTACAAGTCAGGTTCCTCGGTAAGCAGCCTCGGAGACACAGACTTGCATTCAAGAAGTTTCCTGGGGCATGTTTCTGGGACCCACACCGGCAGGGAGTGAGGGCAGTGGATGGGCACAGGGAGAGGCTGAGCGGCAATTTGGCCACAACCGGGGCCTGAGGTGACTCTGCAAGGAGCTCGGGAGCTGGAACGTCCCTTCAGAGTAGACCATCTCTGGGTAAGGGAGCTGGGGCTTTGTACCAGGCACTGGATACCGGCTGCTCTGGGAAAGGGGGTGTGACCTTGACCCAGGCAGGAGCTTTCTTCAGCTGAGAGAGATTCCTGGAGTGTGGGTCAGCTGAGAGTTGTCAGGCAGACTCTCCAGGCAGGTGGGGAGCAACAGCCTTAGCACGGGCAGAGTGGGTGGGCGAGGGTGGGAACAGCGTGGGCGGCACATCACACCATGCATTATGTAGGGTTGATAAAGAAAGACCTTAAAAACCTTAAGCAGGCAATACTTTTCTTATTTAACTTATATTTCTTTTTTATTGCTGGTGTCACTAATTTTTTTATTTTCTTATATAATTTATATTTCTCTCTCTTTTTTTTTTTTGAGACTGAGCCTTGCTCTGTCACTCAGGCTAGGGTACAGTGGCTTGATCTCAGCTCACTGCAACCTCTGTCTCCCAGGTTCAAGTGATTCTCATACCTCACCCTATGGCTCCGAAGTAGCTGGGCTTCCAGGTGTCCACCACCACACCCTGCTAATTTTTATATCTTTAATAGAGATGGGGTTTCATCATCTTGACCGGGCTGATCTCAACCTCCTGACCTCCGTGATCTGCCTGCCTCTGCCTCCCAAGGTGCTGGGATTACATTACAGATATTAGACACTGCGCCTGGCCTTATATTTCTTTTTTATCAAGCAGACAATAATAACATATATTAATAACAAAAAGACAAACATGCTGGGCACGGTGGCTCACACCTGTAATCCCAGCTCTTTGGGAGGCCAAGGTGGACAGATCACGAGGTCAAGAGATCGAGGCCATCCTGGCCAACATGGTAAAATCTCGTCTCTACTGAAAAATATAAAAATTAGGCCAGGTATGGTGACTCATGCCTGTAATCCCAGCACTTTGGGAGGCCAAGGCAGGTGGATCACAAGGTCAGGAGACCGAGACCATCCTGGTCAACATGGTGAAACCCTGTCTCTACCAAAATACAAAAAAATTAGCTGGCTGTGGTGGTACATGCCTGTAATCCCAGCTACTCAGGCAGATCACCTGAGGTCAGGAGTTTGAGACCAGCCTGGTCAACATGGTAAAACCCCATCTCTACTAAAAATATTAAAAAATTAGCTGGGCATGGTGACGCACCCTGTAATCTTAGCTACTTGGGAGGCTGAGGCATGAGGATCGGTTGAACCCGGGAGGTGGAGGTTGCAGTGAGCCGTGATCATGCCACTGCACTCCAACCTGGGTGACAGAATGAGACTCCATCTAAAAAATAATAATAGCAAATAAATTATAAAGGTTAAAGTAAAAGGAAAGACCACTGAATTAGATAATCACTAATACACATAGTGTGATGATGAATTTTTGTGAAAGTGCAATTAGATACATTAAAATGGAATTCTAAGAAATATCCATTTAACCCAAAAGAAGGTAGAAAAGGTGAAAGAGATTGTTGAGGGGAAGGGAACAATCAGAAAGCAAACAGCACAACCGCAGATGAAATCCAGTCACGTCAATAGCTACACTGAATGTAAATAGACGAAACACTGAAAAGCAGAGATTATCAGGGTAACTTTGTGTTTTTTTGAGACAGAGTCTTGCTCTGTCGCCAGGCGCCAGACTGGAGTGCAATGGCACTATCTCGGCCCACCGCAACCTCCACCTCCCAGGTTCAAGCAATTCTCCTGCCTCAGCCTCCCGAGTAGCTGGGATTACAGGCGCACACCACCACGCCCAGCTAATTTTTATATTTTTTAGTAGAGACGGGGTTTCACCATGTTGGCTAGGATGGTCTCGATCTCTTGACCTCGTGATCCGCCCGCCTCAGCCTCCCACAGTGCTGGGATTACAGGTGTGAGCCACTGCACCCGGACTATCAGGGTAAATTGTAAAAGCTCCACCCAATTATGTTATTCACACTAGAGCCATATAAATGTAAAGTCACAGAAGGCTGGGTGCAGTGGCTCACACCTGTAATCCAACCACCTTGGGAGGTCGAGACGGGCGGATCACCTGAGGTCAAGAGTTCAAAACCAGCCTGGGCAACATGGCCAAACCCCACCTGTACAAAAAATACAAAAATTAGCCAGGCATGGTGGTGTGCACTTGTACTCCCAGCTACTCAGGAGGCTGAGGTGGGAGGATAGCTCGAGCCTGGGAGGTTGAGGCTGCATTGAGCCATGATTGAGCCACTGTACTCCAGCCTAGGCAACGGAGACCTTGTCTCAAAAAAACAAAAACAAAAAATAAAGTCACAGAGAGGCTGACAGTGCGAGGCAGCACAGGAAGGCTAGATATTAGATTCCGTGGATTTCAAAACAAAGACTATTACCAGGGATACAAGAGACATTTCATATGATAAAAGATCAAGTCGCCAGAAAGACACAACAGTCAAAACAATGTGAATGGTTGACAGTTTCAAAATACACGAAGCTCTGCTAGAACAGCGAAGAAGGGAAACGGAAAAAAAAAATACATGAAGAAAAACGGATGGAATTAAAATTGAGTCAAGACGTAGAAGTTCAGATTTCAGGTAACTTGACCCAATCGACATTTACAGAACATTCCCCCAGCAACGAAAGAACACCTATTTTTTCCGAGTGCACACATCACACTCACCAGCGTGGACTACACGTTGGACCAGTTTCTTTCTTTCTTTTTTTTTTCTTAGACAGAGTCTCACTTCATCACCCAGGCTGCCAGGCTGGAGGGCAGCAGCACCACCTCAGCTCACTGCAACCTCCACCTCCCAGGTTCAAGCAATTCTCATGCCTCAGCCTCCAAGTGACTGGAATTACAGGCATGTACCACCACACCGGCTAATTTGTTTGTTTGTTTGTTTGTTTGTTTGTTTGTAGAGACGGGGTTTCATCATGTTAACCAGGCTGGTTTCAAACTCCTGACCTCAAGTGATCCACCCACCTCCGCCTCCCAAAGTGCTGGGATTACAGGTGTGAGCCACTGTGCCCTTCGTGGACCAGTTTCTTATAATGTTAGACCTATACTTATCACACGACCTGGAAATCCCACTCCCAAGTATTTACCCAAGGAAAATGAAAACTTACATTCATACAAAACCTGTATGCTCATGTTTTTAGCAGCTCTATTTATGTTTGCCAAACCCTGGAAACAACTCAAATATCCTTTAACTGATGAAAGAATAAACAAACTACAGTACCTTCATAGAAGAGCATCCTACTCAACAGTAAAAAGTGACAAACTCTTGCCATGTGCCACAACATGGCTGGATCTCAAGTGCGTTGTGCTAAACGAGAAAGGCAGACTCAAAAGGCTGCATGTTGTGTGATTCCGTTCACAGGGTATCCAGAAAGGCAAAGCCAGAGGACAAGGCAGATTGGCACAGGCTGGTGGTTGCCAGGAGTCGGGATGGAGATAAGTGGGCTACAAAGGGGCAGCAGGAAGGAAGTGTCGGGTGTTGGGATTGTTCTGTTTCTAATGTGGTGGTGGCTGGTGCGTGATGATATGCATTTGCCAAAACTCATGAAACTGGGCATCAAAGGAATGATTTGTTCTTGTTGTTGTTGAGATGGGGTCTTGCTCTGTCACCCAGGCTGGAGTGCAGTGGTGTGATCTCGGCTCACTGCAACCTCCACCTCCTGGGTTCAAGCAATTCTCCTGACTCAGCCTCCAGAGTAGCTGGGATTACAGGTGCCCACCATGTCCAGCTAATTTTTATATTTTCAGTAGAGACGGGGTTTCACCATGTTGGTCAGGCTGGTCTTGAACTCCTCACTTCAGGTGATCCGCTTGCCTTGACCTTCCAAAGTGCTGGGATTACAGACATGAGCCACCGTGCCTGGCCAGGAGTGATTTTTATTATGTGGAAAACATTCTAATCACTATGTAAAATGAAAATTAAAAAAATCTATGTATGATAAATCTATTTAACAAAAAACAACAGCAAATTGTATTAAATGAATAAATAATAAGATCTTTTCTTTTTCTCTCTTTTTTTGAGACAGAATCTCCATTTGTAGCCCCAGGCTGAAGTACAGTGGCGTTATCTTGGCTTACTGTAACCTCCGCCTCCCGGGTCCTGGTTCAGTCAATTCTCCTGCCTCAGCCTCCTGAGTAGCTGGGATTACAGGCACGCACCACCACACTCAGCTAATATTTGTATTTTTAGTAGAGACAGGGTTTCACCATGTTGGCCAGGATGGTCTCGATCTCCTGACCTTGTGAGGGAGAGAGGGAGGGAGGGAGGGAAGGAGGGAGGATGGAAGGAAGGGAGGGAGGGAGGAAGGGAGGAAGAAAGGAAGGAAAGAAGGAAGGAAGGAAGGAAGGAAGGAAGGAAGGAAGGAAGGAAGGAAGGAAGGAAGGAAGGAAGGAAGGAAGGAGGGAGGGAGGGAGGGAGGGAGGGAGGGAGGGAAGGAGGGAGGTCGGTCTCAGGGGGCCACAAGACAGTGGGTGCCCACGTCTACCGTCCAGAAAGTATCCCTCCTACAGTAAGCTTTTAGGGTAAAAACATGTGCAGCTGGTCATGCCTCAGATTTTCTTGAAAAACTGGTGAGCAGCAAAGAGGTTAGAAAAACACCTTTAGGAGAGGTGATCTATGCTGTGGGAACACCGTGGTAACCAGGAGTCAAACATTAGTCATCACAGCGGTTTGCTTCAAGATGGCGTCACTCTCACACTCTTGTCCTTCCTATTGTAGAAAACAGGCTACTTTCCTACCATAGATAGAGAGGCTGGGAGCCATGTGATCCCAGCACTTTGGGAGGCCAAGGCAGGAGTTTGAGACCAGCCCAAGAAACAGTGAAAACTCATCTCTATAAAAAGTACAAAAAGGCTTGGCATGGTGGCTCACGCCTGTAATCCCAGCACTTTGGGAAGCCAAGGCAGTTGGATCATGAGGTCAGGAGATTGAGACCATCCTGGCCAACATAGTAAAACCCTGTCTCTACTAAAAAATACAAAAAAATTAGCCAGGCGTGGTGGCACTTGCCTGTAGTCCCACCTACTCAGGAGGCTGAGGTAAGACAATTACTTGAACCTGGGAAGTGGAAGTTGCAGTGAGCCAAGATTGTACCACTGCACTCCAGCCTGGATGAGGGAGCAGGAATCCATCTCAAAAAAAAAAAAAGGACAACATATGAGCAGTATGTGGTGGCCCATGTCTGTAGTCACAGCTACTCAGGAGGCTGGATGAGGGGATCACTTAAGCCTGGGAGGTTGAGGCTGCAGTGAGCCATGATCATGCCACTGCACTCCAGCCTGGGTGACAGAGTAAGACCCTGCCTCAAAAAATAATAGGTAAAATAAATATACAGGATATATATTGCATATACAGATATTTCAGTTAAAATATCTAAAATACAAAATTATGTATTTCAATACATGCCTAGGATTCTCCGGAGTGGCCATGGCAACCAGTGTCTCTCAAGATGGCAGTTGCAGTGTCGGCATGGCTCCCGGAGTGGGGACAGCAAAGCTGCCAGTGGACCCTCAAGGGAGCTGGAACATCAGTGGGAAATCACCTTTGTTGTAGTAAGCCACTGAGACGGGGACAGTCTGGTCAGCCCAGCCTCTTTGCCTGAGGCATGCCTGATGCTGAGCGTGTCCTTTCCGAGTTCTCCTTTCAGTCGACGTCAGTCTGTGTCAGTGTGTGCCAGTCTATGTCAGTCTATGTCCATTTACATCAGTCTATGTCAGTCCATGGCAGTCTGAGTCAGTCTATGTCAGTCTATGCCGGTCTATGTCAGTCTATGCCGGTCTATGTCCATTTACATCAGTCTATGTCAGTCCATGGCAGTCTGAGTCAGTCTATGTCAGTCTATGCCGGTCTATGTCAGTCTATGCCGGTCTATGTCCATTTACATCAGTCTATGTCAGTCCATGTCAGTCTACGTCTGTCCACATCAGTCTACGTCAGTCTATGTCAGTCCACGTCAGTCTACGTCTGTCCATGTCAGTCTACGTTGGTGTATGCTAGTCTATGCCAGTCTATGTCCATTTACATCAGTCTGTCAGTGCACATCAGTCCACGTCAGTCCATGTCAGTCTACGTCTGTCCACGTCAGGCTATGTCAGTCTATGTCAGTCTACGTAGGTCTATGTCAGTCTATGTCAGTCAGTCTATGCCAGTCTATGTCCATTTACATCAGTCTATGTCAGTCTATGCCAGTCTATGTCCATTTACATCAGTCTATGTCAGTGCACATCAGTCCACGTCTGTCCACGTCAGTCTACATCAGTCTGTATCACTCTACGTCAGTCTATGTCAGTCTGTAAAAGGGATTTTTGGTGAAACATTTTCTTGTTATGTCTGTGGCTAGCCACCCTTACAGAAAAAAAAAGTCAATGTTATCAGAAATATTTTATGAACATTCAAGTGAAATCACACTTTTTCTCTTTTTTTATAACACAAATGATTGCATGTTTTACATCCTGTTCTCAACCTTGCTTTTTTGACTTTATATTTTAGAAATTATTCCATAGCAGTACATATATATTTTCCTCATCATTTTTTTTTTGAGACAGAGTCTCGTTCTGTTGCCAGGCTGGAGTGCAATGGCGCAATCTTGGCTCACTGCAACCTCCGCCTCCTGGGTTCAAGCAATTCTTCCACCTCAGTCTCCTGAGTAGCTGGGACCACAGGTGTGTGCCACCATGCCTGGCTAATTTTTGTATTTTTAGTACAGACAGGGTTTCACCATGTTGGCCAGGATGGTCTCGATCTCTTGACCTTGTGACCCACCCGCCTCGGCCTCCCAAAGTACTGGGATTACAGGCGTGAGCCACCGTGCCCGGCCTCCTCATCATTTTTTATAGCAAAATTGTATTTCATTGCTAGAATGTAGCAGTATTTATTTATCTAACCAGTGCCCTATTGATGGACCCTTGAGATGCTTCCGATATTTTGCTATTACAAACAATACTGGGTTAACCTTCAGTATACTGGAAAAAGGAATTCTTATACAAAATGTATCTTGGGTCCAAAGGACTCTTTTCATTATATTTATATTTTAAGTAGCTTTATGAATAATTCATAGAATAATAAAGGGTTAGTATCAAACAACCTTATTAGAAATGATAAGAAGAATGTAAGTGTAGGAAACCCAAATTTCAACCCCAAATTTTCCTGTTTTGAAAGTGTATATACCAAGAAAGGGCTGGGCACGGTGGCTTACACCTGTAATCCCAGCACTTTGGGAGGCCAAGGTGGATAGATCACTTGAGGTCAGGAGTTTCAGAGCAGCTTGGGCAAGGTGGCAAAACTCCATCTCTACAAATAAAACAAAACAAATTAGCTGGGCATGGTGGTGCGTTCCTGTAGTCCCAGGTACTTGGGAGGCTGAGATGGGAGGATCACTTGAGCCCAAGAGGCAGAGGCTGCAGTGAGCTGAGATCAAGCCACTACACTCCAGCCTGGATGATGGAATGAAACCCTGTCTTAAAAAAAGAAAGAAATGAGGCCAGGCGCGGTGGTTCACGCCTATAATCCCAGCACTTTGGGAGGCCAAGGCGGGTGGATCACGAGGTCAAGAGATCGAGACCATCCTGGTCACCAAGGTGAAACCCTGTCTCTACTAAAAATACAAAAATTAGCTGGGCATGGTGGTGCGTGCCTATAGTCCCAGCTACTCAGGAGGCTGAGGCAGGAGAATTGCTTGAACCCAGAAGGTGGAGGTTGCAGTGAGCCAAGATCGTGCCATTGCACTCCAGTCTGGGTAACAACAGCGAAAAGGTCAGGAGTTTAAGACCAGCCTGGCCCATGTAGTGAAACCCCGTCTCTATTAAAAATACAAAATTAGCTGGGCATGGTGGCATGCGCCAGTAATCCCAGCAACTCAGGAGGCTGAGGCACAAGAATCACTTGAACCCAGGAGGTGGAGGTTGCAGTGAGCTGAGAATGAGCCATTGCACTCCAGGCTGGGTGACAAGAAGGAAATTCCATCTCAAAAAAAGAAAGAAAAGAAAAGAAAAAAGGAAGGAAGGAAAGCAGGAAGGAAGGAAGGAAGGAAGGAAGGAAGGAAGGAAGGAAGGAAGGAAGGAAGGAAGGAAGGAAAGAAGGAAGGAAAGAGACCAGGCGTGGTGGCTCACACCTGTAATCTCATCATTTTGGGAGGCCGAGGTAGGTAGATCACCTGAGTTCAGGAGTTTGAGACCAGCCTAGCCAACAGGGTGAAATCCCATCTCTACTAAAAATCAAAATTAGCCATCCATGGTGATGGGCACCTGTAATCCCAGCTACTTGGAAGGCTGAGGCAGGAGACGTGTTTAAACCCAGGAGGCTGCAGTGAGTCAAGATCACGCCATTGCACTCTAGCTTGGGCGGCAAGAGCAAAACTCCATCTCAAAAAAGAAAGAAAGAAAGTACATATACCAAGAATGGGCTGCATGCAAAACAAGACAAATGTTTATTTCCCTCCTCTGATTCCCCTGGAGGGAATCAGCTCCGTGCTGATGTGACACTTTCAACAGCATCCGGGGCCAGCCTCCCCTGTTTCCGCCCCCCTCAGACCCACTTGCTTCTCACTGCCGGTGGTCCTGTCCAGGCACAACCTCCAGGACTCTGGGTGGTCACACTCTGGGGTCATTCACAAGACAAGCGTTAGTGGGAAGAACCACAGCCTGGCTGCTGCCAGTGCGCTGAGGCCGTACCTGACACGCGCCATCTTCCTCCAGCCTGAACCATCTGGACG
>CM052655.1:121836666-121849623 GCA_028533165.1 Leontopithecus rosalia
TTATCTTGCTCCTCTAGCTCTTTCAATTTTGATGATAGGGTGTCGATTTTAGATCTTTCGTTGCTTCTCATGTGGGCATTTATTGCTGTATATTTTCCTCTAGACACTGCTTTAAATGTGTCCCAGAGATTCTGGTATGTTGTGTGTTCGTTCTCGTTGGTTTTGAAGAACTTCTTTAGGTCTGCCTTCATTTCATTGTTTATCCAGTCAACATTCAAGAGCCAGTTGTTCAGTTTCCATGAAGCTGTGCGGTTCTGAGTTAGTTTCTCAATTCTGAGTTCTAACTTGATTGCACCGTGGTCTGAGAGACTGTTTGTTATTAGGTCAGTTGTTTTGCATTTGCTGAGGAGTGATTTACTTCCAGTTATGTGGTCAGTTTTAGAGTAGGTGTGATGTGGTGCTGAGAAGAATGTATATTCTGCAGATTTGGGGTGGAGAGTTCTGTAAATGTCTATTAGGTTTGCTTGTTCCATGTCTGAGTTCAAGTCCTGGATATCCTTGTTAATTTTCTGTCTTGCTGATCTGTCTAATATTGACAATGGGGTGTTAAAGTCTCCCACTATTATTGTGTGAGAGTCTAAGTCTCTTTGTAAGTCATTAAGAACTTGTTTTATGTATCTGGGTGCTCCTGTATTGGGTGTGTATATATTTAGGATCGTTAGCTCTTCTTGTTGTATGAATCCTTTTACCATTATATAATATCCTTCTTTGTCTCTTTTGATCTTCATTGGTTTAAAGTCTATTTTATCCGAGATGAGAATTGCAACTCCTGCTTTTTTTTTTCTCTCCATTGCTTGGTAAATCTTCCTCCATCCCTTTATTTTGAGCCTTTGTGTATCCTTGCATGGGAGATGGGTTTCCTGGATACAGCACACTGATGGGTTTTGGCTTTTTATCCAATTCGCCAGTCTGTGTCTTTTGATTGGGGCACTTAACCCATTTACATTTAGGGTTAATATTGTTATGTGTGAATCTGATCCTGCCACTTGATGCTAGCTGGCTGTTTTGCCTGTTAGTTGATGCAGTTTCTTCATTGTGTTGATGCTCTTTACCATTTGGTATGTTTTTGGAGAGGCTGGTACTGGTTGTCCCTTTCTATGTGTAGTGCCTCATTCAGGAGCTCTTGTAAAGCAGGCCTGGTGGTGATGAAATCTCTGAGTACTTGCTTGTTCATAAAGGATTTTGTTTTTCCTTCACTTATGAAGCTTAGTTTGGCTGGATATGAAATTCTGGATTGAAAATTCTTTTCTTTAAGAATGTTGAATATTGGCCCCCACTCTCTTCTGGCTTGTAGAGTTTCTGCTGAGAGATCTGCTGTGAGTCTGATGGGCTTCCCTTTGTGGCTGACCTGACTTTTCTCTCTGGCTGCCCTTATCATTTTCTCCTTCATTTCAACCCTGGTGAATCTGACAATTATGTGCCTTGGGGTTGCTCTTCTTGAGGAATATCTTTGTGGTGTTCTCTGTATTTCCTGGACTTGAATATTGGCCTGCCTTGCTAGGTTGGGGAAGTTTTCCTGGATAATATCCTGAAGAGTATTTTCCAGCTTGGATTCATTCTCTTCATCACATTCAGGTACACCTATCACATAGTCCCGTGTTTCTTGGAGACTTTGTTCATTCCTTTTTACCCTTTCTTCTCTAATCTTGCCTTCTCATTTTATTTCATTGAGTTGATCTTCAACCTCTGATAACCTTTCTTCTGCTTGGTCAATTCAGCTGTTGAAACTTGTGTATGCTTCTCAAAGTTCTTGTGTTGTGTTTTTCAGCTCCATCAATTCACTTATATTCCTCTCTAAGTTGTTTATTCTGGTTAGCATTTTGTCAAATCTTTTTTCAAAGTTCTTAGTTTCTTTGTATTGGGTTAGAACATGTTCTTTTAGCTCACAGATGTTTCTTATTACCCACCTTCTGAAGCCTGATTCTGTCAATTCATCACACTCATTCTCCATCCAGCCCTGTTCCCTTGCTAGTGAGGAGTTGTGATCCCTTGCAGAAGGAGAGGTGATCTGATTTAAGGTGTTTTCATCCTTTTTGTTATGGTTTCTTCCCATCTTTGTCGATTTATCCACCTGTCATCTTTGTAGTTGTTGATTTTCAGATTGGGTCTCTGAATGGACGTCCAGTTTGTTGATGATGAAGTTATTTCTTTCTGTTTCTTAGTTTTCCTTCTACCAGTCAGGCCCCTCTGCTGTAGGACTGCTGAGGTCCACTCCAGGCCCTGCTTGCCTGGGGATCACCTGCAGCAGCTGCAGAACAATAAGGGTTGCTGCCAGTTTCTTCTTCTATCTTTGTCCCTGAAGGATACCCACCTGATGTCAGTCTGAGCTCTCCTTTATGAGGTGACCCTTTGGATATACAGGGGTCAGGGTGCTGCTTGAGGAGACATTCTGTCCTTTATAGGAGCTCAAGTGCTGAGCTGTGAGCTCCATTGTTCATTCAGAGTGGCTGGGCAGGTACGTTTCAGTCTGCTGCAGCTGAACTCATAAACTGCCCCCCCCAATTTTTCCCCTGGTGCTGTGTCCCAGGGGGTTAGGGCTTTATTTATGAGTTTCTGTTGTGCTGCTGGCTTTTTTCAGGGCTGCCCTGCCCAGCAAGGAGGCAGCCTAGTCACTGTCTGCCTGCAGAGGCTTTGCTGAGCTGTTGTGGGCTCCGCCCAGCTGCTATGTGAACTTCCCTGCAGTCCTGTTTATACGGGTGTAGTTAGAACTGCCTTGGCAATGGCGGCCCACCTCTGTAATGGTGGACTCTCTCTGCAATGGCAGGTCACCTTGGCAACAGCGGACTGCCTCAGCAATGGCAGACTACCTCCGTAGTGGTGGAGTGCCTCGGTAATGGCAGACACCCCTCCCCCACAGAGCTGTACCATCCCGGGTTCAGCTGTGCTTGCTGTGAAACTCTCAATCCAGAGCATTTCAGATTGCTGTTTTTTTGGGGAGTGGGACCAGCCAACCCTGATCACCTGGCTCCCTGCCTCAGAGCCTTTTTTTTTTTGAGATGGAGTTTCACTCTTGTTACCAGGCTGGAGTGCAATGGTGCGATCTCAGCTCACTGCAACCTCCACCTCCTGGGTTCAGGCAATTCTCCTGCCTCAGCCTCTTGAGTAGCTGGGATTACAGACAAGCGCCCCCGTGCCCAGCTAATTTTTTGTGCTTTTTTTAGCAGAGACGGGGTTTCACCATGTTGACCAGGATGGTCCAGAGCCTTCTTTTTTTTTTGTCTCCCAGGCGTTTCAGTCACCTTTTGAAAAGGCGCTGGGATCTGTGTGATTTCCCATGCAGCAACCCACTGCACCAGCTAAAACAGCTGTGCTGAGATTTGTGGTGCCTTTTTGCCTGGGAATCTCCTGGCCCAGGTCCCTGTTTCAGTCCCCTTTTCTATCCGTTGAATGGGTGACTCTGTCTTCCCCAGGCTCCAATTGCCAGCTAAAACAGCACCTGGACCCATGTGTTTTGTACAGAGAACCGCCGCACCAGGGTGCTGCCAAAACAGCCACTCCAGCTACAGCAGCCACACCAGCCAAAACAGCTGTGCTGGCGACCCATGGGGCTCCTCCGCCTGGGAATCTCCTGGTCTGTGGGCAATAAAAATCCATCTGGAAATGGAGCATCCACTTACCCTCCGCACTTTCACTGGGAGCTGCAATCCTGAGCTGCTCCTAATCGGCCATCTTGGATCTGTCCTATTATTCATCTTTTAAATGGTGTCCCACAGGTTTCTTGAACCCTGTTTCCTCCTCTTCAGTCTTCTTTCTTTCTGTTCCTCGGATTCAATCATGTCAATTGTCTTATCTTCAAGTTTGTTGATTCTTCTTCTGCCTGTTCAAATCTGCTTCTGAATCCTTTATGAATTCCTCATTTCAGTTACTGTGCTTTTCAGCTATGGACTTTCCTTTTGCTTCCATCTTGTGTTCACCATATTTGTACTGATCTTTCCATTTTTTCCATAAATCATGTGCTTGACTTTGCATTGTTCTTTTTCTTTTGGCAGTTAAACTGTTTTTTTGTTCAATTCCTCCTCTTTCTTCTTCCTCCTCGTCTTCTTCATCTTCCTCTTTTTCCAGGCCACGTTAGCAGGACCCTTTGCGTCATCAAACTTTCCTTTTGACTTATAGTCAGCAACGTCCTTCTCATCCTTCTCCTTCAGCTTTGCTGCTTTAGTGATGGAAGGCTGCTTTTCGCTGTCATTTAGGTTATTCTGCGTCTCCCCCAGCTTTTTGCCACATCTCTGATAGAGATGCCAGGGTTTGTGGATTTGGTCTTGGGAAGGAATTCTGAACAGAACAGGAAGAATGCGGAGGATGGCCGTTTGGGGGCATTAGGAAGCTCCTTGCCTCCCTTAGCTGGTCCGTTGTCCTCTATTTCCCAATCATAGCATACTTTATCTGCCTTTGCAATTTCATCAGGTTCAGACTTCTCTTTCTCATTGTCTTGCACCTCTCAGAGGACTTCTTGGAAAACTCTGCAAAACTGACAGGGACCTCTGGGTTTTTCTTCTTGAGTCCTTCTCTGCACATCCACACAAAGAAGACATAAGCAGACATCTTGCCCTTTGGTTTCTTGGGGTCATGTTTAGCCATCCTGACTGTATTGTTCGCTAGTCTCTGTCAGCATCTTTCTTTAGCTCTCTGAGCATTATTAATCAGACAAAATGCTTTGTCTAGTAAGCATAAAAGACAAAGTCACCAACGTGGTGAAACCCTGTCTCTACTAAAATACAAAAAAAATTAGCTGGGCATGGTGGTGCATGCCTCAGTCCCAGCTACTCTGGAGGCTGAGGCAGGCGAATTGCTCACGCCTGTGATCCCAGCACTTTGGAAGGCCAAGGCGGGCAGATCACTTCAGGTCAGGAGTTCGAGACCAGCCTGGCCAACATGGTGGAACCTCGTCTCTACTGAAAATACAAAAAATTAGCCAAGCATGGTGGCACGCGCCTGTAATCCCAGCTACTCAGGAGGCTGAGGCAGGAGAATCGCTTGAACTCAGGAGGTGAAGGTTGCAGTGAGCAGAGATTGTGCCTCTGCACTCCAGCCTGGGTGACAGAGCAAAACTTTTTAAATTCTCCTGTATATGTGGTTGCTTTTGAATATCCTAATCCTTAGTTTTTTGGCCACTGAAAGGAGCAAAGGGTGGGGGAAGAATACATCTCTCCAATATTTGGAGGAGAGGGTTGTATGCTAACCCTGGCTGCTGTAAGCTATCCAGTAATGACTGCATGTAGGCTGAGGGGCTGGGGAATGAGTAGCCACTAGCATGCAAAAAGAGGGCACTGACCGAAATTAACCAAGATTCACATTCAAGCTGTTACGGTTTGAATATGTGTCCCTTTCCAAACTCATGTTGACATTTGATTGCCACTTTATCAGTATTACAAGTTGAGAGGTTTAAGAGATGATTAGGGCCATGTGTGGTGACTCTCACCTGTAATCTTAGCACTTTGGGAGGCTGAGGCAGGAGGATTTCTTGGGCCCAGGAGTTCAAGACCAGGCTAGGTAACATAGGGAGATCCCCCCCAACTCCAAAAAATAAATTAATTAATTAGCCAGGCATGCTGGCACTTACTAGCTACTCAGGAGTCTGAGGTGGGAGGATACTGGGGCCTGGGAGGTTGAGGCTGCAGTTAGCTGTAATCATGCCACTGCACTCCAGCTTGGGAGACAGAGCAAGACCCTGACTCCAAAATTAAAATTTAAGTAAAGAATAAAAAGTTTAAAAATTAGCCAGGTGGGGTGGTGCATACCTGGAGTCCTTGCTACTCAGGAGGCTGAATTGGGGGGATCACTTGAGCCCAGGATTTCAAGGCTGCAGGGAGCTATGATCATATCACTGCATGCTAGACTGAATAACAGAGTGAAACCATGTCTCAAAAAATAAATAAATAGGCCAAGCGCGGTGGCTCACACCTGTAATCCCAGCACTTTGGGAGGCTGAAGTGGGCGGATCATGAGGTCAAGAGATCAAGACCATCCTGGCCAACACGGTGAAACCCCGTCTCTACTAAAATACAAAAAAAATTAGCTGGGCATGGTGGCGCATGCCTGTAGTCCCAGCTACTCCAGAGGCTGAGGCAGGAGAATTGCTTGAACCTGGGAGGAAGATTTTGCAGTGAGCCGAGATCACGCCACTGTACTCCAGCCTGGCACCTGGCAACAGCGCAAGGCTGTCTCAATAAATAAATAAATAAATAAATAAAAATAAGAGATGATTATACCACAAGAATGGAGTGAATTAATTAATGCCATTATCTTGGGAAGGCATCTATTATTATGGGAGTGAGTTAATTATAAAAGGAAGAAATCTGGGTACAGTGACTCATACCTGTAATCTCATTACTTTGGGAGGCCAAAGTGGGAGAATTGATTGAGCTCAGGAGTTTAAGACCAGCCTGGGAAACATAGTGAGATCCTGTCTCTACCAAAAATAAAAAAATCTAGCCAGGCACAGTGCACATGCCTGTAGTCCCAGCTACTGGGGAGGCTGAAGTGGGAGGATTGCTCGAGCCCAGGAGGTTGAGGCTGCAGTGAGCTATGATCATGCCACTGCACTCCAGCCTGGGTGACAGAGTGAGACTCTGTCTAAAAAAAAAGGTGGCGGGGGAAGAATTAGGCCCCTTTTGCTCTTTCTTTCTCTCTCTCTTTGCCCTTCTCCATGGGCTGACACCATAAGAAGACCCTAATCAGATGTCAGCTCATTGATCTTGGACTTCCCAGCCTCCATAACCTGAACCAATGAATTAATTTTCTTGTAAATTACCCAGTCTGTGTCATTCGGGATTCTGTTACAGCAGCACCAAAAGGAGTAGGATACAAGCCTTCCCCTGGAAGCTGCAAGCCTTCAGATGGACTCCAGAGTTCCAGAATAGTTGCATCAGACAGATTCTGCCAGATTGTTGACTGGATGGGGGCGACAGATTCCTGGCACTTCCTACTCTATCATCTTCCATGATATCACTGCTATAAAAAGAATTCTTACAACTCAATAATAAAAAGACAACTCACTTAAAAGTTGGGCTATGCGTCTGTATACACATTTTTCCAAAGAAAATATACAAGTGGCTCATAAGCACATGAAAAGATGTTCAACACCATTAACCCTCAGTGAAATTCAAATCAAAATCACAGTGAGATACTACTTCACACCCACGAGGATGGTATGCTAGGCCCCAAAATGGCACCCCCAAAATATAGCCATATCCAATCTCTAGAACATGTATATATTACCTAATATGACAAAATAAGTGATTAATTTAAGGACTTGGGAGGAGGAAGTTATCCTGGATTATCTGGATGGGCTCTAAACGCAATCACCCATAACCTTATGAAAAAAAAAAAAGGCAGATGGCGTTTTGAGACAGACAGACACACAGAGGAGAAGGCCATATGAAAAGAGAGGAAGAAATTGGAGTGATGCAGTCACGAGCTGGGGAACACTGGCAACCACCAAGCTAGAAGAGGCAAGGACTGGAGCCTCCACTGGAACCTCTGGAGGAAGCGGAGCCCTGCCGCGGTCACGGGTTCAGACTTCTAGTCTCCAGGTGTATGAGCCTGTTCTCACGCTGCTAATAAAGACATACCTGAGGCTGGGCAATACATAAAGAAAAGAGGTTTAATGGACTCACAGTTTCACATGGCTGGGGAGGCCTCACGATCATAGTGGAAGGCAAAGGAGGAGCAAAGGCAAGCCTTACATGGAGGCAGGCAAAGGAGAGCGTGTGCACGGAACTTCCCTTTATAAAACCATCAGATCTTGTGAGACTTACTTGTATGATGGGAACAGCACGGGAAAAACCTGTCCCTGATTCAGGTACCTCCCACCAGGTCCCTTCCATGACACGTGGGGATTATTATAAGTCAAGGTGAGATCCAGGTGGGGACGCTGAGCCAGACCCTATCACCAGGACCGAGAGAATGCATTTCTGTTGTTTTGAGCCGCCCAGCTCATGACAATTTGTCCCGGTAGCCACAGAACACTAACACAGTGTATGGGTATAAAGAAAGAGGACAAATAATAACAAATGTTAGTGAAGGTGTGGAGAAATTGAACCTTCACATACAAACACTGCTGGTGGGAAAATGGTGCAGAAACTTTGGAAAACAGGCTGGCAGTTACTCAAAAAATAACATATAGAGTTACCATATGACCCAGCAATTCCACTCCCTGGGAAGATCCCAGAGATAAATGAAAACATATGTCCACACAAAAACCTGTCCATGAATCCCACAGCAGTATTATTCATGTTAGTCAAAAAGTGGAAACAACTCCAATATCCATCAACTGATAAATGGCTAACAGTGCGGTCTGTCTACACAACGGAATATGACTCAGTGTTGGGTTGTTTGCTATTTCTTTGTGTCTTACAGGAAGTATTTACAAATTTGAGACACTAATGTTTTGTTAATCATGTGCATGAAAATATTTTTTTCCAAGTTTTTTTGTTTTTTTTTTTGAGATGAGGTCTCACTGTGTTTCCTAGACTGTAGTGCAGTGGTGTAATCATGGCTCACTGCAGCTTCAACCTCCTGGGCTCAAGGGATCCTCCTGTCTCAGCTTCCCGAGTAGTTGAGTCCAGGTGTGTGCCACTATATCTGGTTAATGAAAAACATTTTTTTGTAGAAATAAGGCCTCATTATGATGTTCAGGCTGATCCTGAACTCTTGCCCTCCCAAGCAATCCTCCCAACTAAGTCTCCCAAGGTGTTGGGATTCTCACCTGGCATTCTCCAAGTTCTTAGGCTGTCTTTACAACATCTTTAATGTGGCTGAAGTCAGTCACATTAATTTGAATTTTCCCGGTTGTTGTCAAGATTAAACATCTTTACACATGGTTGTTGACAATCTGATATCCTCTTGTCACTTCTTGTGAAGTGTCTTTTTTTTTTTTAAGACAGAGTCTCACTCCCAGGTTGGAGTGGAATGGCGTGATATTGACTCACTGCAATCTCCACCCCAGGTTTCTAGTGATTCCCCTGCCTCAGCCTCCTGAGTAGCTGAGATTGCAGGTGCTTGCCACCTTGTCCAGCTAATTTTTTTGTATTTTTAGTAAAGATGGGGTTTTGCCATGTTGACCAGGCTGGTCTTGAATGCGTGATCTCAGGTGATCCTCATCCACCTCCGCCTCCCAAAGTGCTAGGACTACAGGCATGAGCCACCGCGCCCGGCCATGAAGTGCCTTTTTAAGTATCTTTTCTATTTTACCGTTGGTTTGTTTGGCTTTTTCTTAAAAGATTTGTAGGAATTTTTTATATACTCTGAATATGAGCCTTTGTCAGATATGTGTTGCACATATCTTCTCCAGGATATTTGCTTGGTTTTTTCATTATTGTTGTTTTCTCTTTGAATAATGTCCTTTTATGAACAGAAGTTCTGAATTTTACTGTAAAGCAAATTGTCAGTCTTTTCTTTAGGGTTATTTCTATGCCTATTTAATCAACTTTCCCTACTCTAAAGATAATCCTTTATTTTAAATTCTCTAAGCTTTCTATTTTATCTTGTGTATTTATTTTCTTTTTCTTTTTATGTATATACTTTTTTTTTTAAAGAGACAGGATTTCACCATATTGGTCAGGCTGGTCTCGAACTCCTGACCTCAGGTGATCCATCCTCCTTGGCCTCCCAAAGTGCCGGGATTAAAGGCGTGAGCCACCGCACCCAGCCTCCTTTTTTTTTTTTTTTTTTTAAATTGAGGCAGGGTCTCACTGATTCCCAGGCTGGAGAGCAATGGCACAATCTCAGCTCACTACAACCTCCAACTGCTGGGCTCAGATGATCCTCCCACCTCAGCCTCTTGAGTAGCTGGGACTACAGCCACAAACCACCACACCCAGCACATTTTTTGTGGTTTTGTTTGTTTGTTTTTGTAGAGATGGGTTTCAACATGCTGCCCAGGCTAGTGTTTTGTGTATTTAGATTAATTAATTTTTCTACAATTAATTTTTCTGTATGGTGTGAAGTAGGGATCAAGTTTCTGTTTTTTTTCCTATGGGAATATCCAATAGTTCCAGAACCACTAATTTAAAAGAATGTTGGTCAACATTCAGAGTAAGAACAGCAAAAAAAAAAAAAAAAAAGTTGGGCCAGGCACAGTGACTCTCGCTGGTAATCCCAGCACTTTGGGAGGCTGAGGCAGGTGGATTGCTTGAGCTCAAGAGTTTGAGACAAGTCTGGCCAACATGGAGAAACCCCATTTAAGAAAAAAAAAGAAAGAAAGAAAAAGAAGAAATAATTGTTTATTGCTGGTCCCTTGGACGATTTTTGTGTTTGTGCACTAAAATCACACTCCTTAATTGCCACACTTAATAATAAACCTTGACAGGCAGCGAGGTGATTGTCCTACTTGGTTCCTCTTCTTTAGGAGAGTTTTTGGATGTTCTCATTCCTTTGTATTTTCATTTTATTTATTTATTTAGAGACAAGGTCTTGCTCTGTTGCCCAGGCGGGACTGAAGTGGCGGATCATGGCTCACTGCATCCTTCTCCTCCTGGGTTCCAGTAATCCTCCCACCTCAGCCTCCCAAGTAACTGGGACTACAGGCATGCATTACCACACCTGGCTAATTTTTGTATTTTTTTAAACAACTGTTAACCAATTTATTAAAATAGTTGACTTAAGCATCTGCAATGATGACTTCCACCTGAACTCCTGGCTCAATACTGATGAAAGTCATCTGCTTAGCAGTCTCAGTAGGACTGTGGGAGTCAATAAGTCACTTGTGGATTCTCATTTGGAGATGATCCCACCATGTCTCAGAAGCTTCACCGCAAGGTGTTTTTCTTGTAGTGATTCTCAAAGTCTTGGTAGGCATTTGAACTGGTCCTTTCACTTCGAGATTCTTTTCCTTTGCTCCTCTGATCAAGTCAGCACATACCTTCTCCAGGGATTTTATGTTGTGGCTCCTTAGAGTGATTCAAATTCCGTGAATTGCCACCTCGGGTTCCACAGGTGTTTTTCCGGTATCCTTAAAAGCCATGGCAGCTGAGCTGCTTCCTGACAGAATTGTGGGAACAGCGGTGAGTCAGGGGCAGGAGTGGGCAGATCAGAGCTCCACACCATCTACGACCACGTTTTCCTCGAAGAGCTACTTTTTCTATTTTTGTAGTGATGGAGGGCTTGCCATGTTGCCCAAGCTGGTCTCAAACTCCTGGGCTCAAGTGATCCAGCCACCTCGGCCTCCCAAAGTGCTGTCATTACAGGCGTGAGCTATTGCACCTGGCCTTTCTCATTCTTGCCTTTTTTTTTTTCCCCAAATTCCTCTTTGTCTTTGGTCAGTTTCACCAGGGATGAGATTTTTAGCTTTGTTGATTCTATTGTATGTTTGTTTTCTGTTTCATTATCTTTCCTCTTTGTTATTTCCTATCCTATGCTTTCTTTGGGTTTGGTTTGCTGTTTCTTTTCAACTTTCCTGAGATGTTTGCACAGTTCATGGATTTTCGGCGTTTCTTGTCTGAAAGAATTTGTATAGAACTGAAATAATGTCTTCTTTGATAATTTGGTGGAATTCACCTGAAAACGATTTGAGCTTGCTTTGATTTCCTTAAAAGGAACAGAGCTATTCCGTTCTATTTCTTCTTGGGTTGTTTTGATGATGCCGTGTTTGAGGAACTGATTGGTTTTGCATAAGCTTTCAAATGTATTGATGCAAATTTGTTCATTGAACATCCTTACTTTTTGAACCTCTGAACGTCTGTAGTTACATGCTCCTTTGTGTTCCTAATACTTACTTACGCTTTCTCTGTTTTATTCTGGGTTAGCGAGGCTACAGTTTTGCCTTTTTTAAAATGAGTTTTTACAAAGAACTGTTTCTGGGCTTCATTGATTGATCTCTTTATATCTCTGGGATTTCATTAATTTCTGCTTACTGTGTCCTTTTAACTTTCTTTGTGTACACCGTGTTCTTTTTTCTTTCTTTCTTTTCCTTTTTTTTTTTTTCCTTCTGAGACAGGGTCTCACTCTGTCACCCAGGCTGGAGTGCAATGGCTCGATCTCACTCACCGAAACCTCCACCTCCCAGGTTCAAGCAATTCTCCTGCCCCAGCCTCCTGAGTAGCTGGGATTACAGGCACACACCACCATGACTGGCTAATTTTCGTATTTTTAGTAGAGGTGGGGTTTCACCATATTAGCCAGGCTGGTCTTGAACTCCTGACCTCAGGCAACCCGCCTCAGCCTCTCAAAGTGCTGGGATTACAGGCGTGAGCCACCACACCTGGCCTGTGTTCTTTTTCTTTATCATTATTATTTTTGAACTCTGTCACCTCTCAGAGTTCTTTTTCTATCTACACAATATGAACACATAGCTTATTAGCGTTTAGCCCCTTTTCTCTTATTCAAGCATAAAGGCTACAATTTTCTCTCTTAATGCTGCTTTTGTTGTATCCCACAAGTTTTAATGTATATAATGAAATTTTTATTATTATTTAACTTTATTCTTTTTTAAAAAACTTTTCTTTTCTTTTCTTTTCTTTTTTGAGATGGAGTTTTGCTCGTGTTACCCAGGCTGGAGTGCAATGGCACGATCTCGGCTCACCACAACTTCCGCCTCCTGGGTTCAGGCAATTCTTCTGCCTCAGCCTCCTGAGTAGCTGGGATTATAGGCACGCGCCACCATGCCCAGCTAATTTTTGTATTTTTAGTAGAGACGGGGTTTCACCATGTTGACCAGGATGGTCTCGATCTCTTGATCTTGTGATCCACCCGCCTCGGCCTCCCAAAGTGCTGGGATTACAGGCTTGAGCCACCACACCCGGCCCAATTTTTTTGTATTTTTAGTAGAAACAGGGTTTCGCCATGTTGGCCAGGCTGGTCTTGAACTCCTGACCTCAGCTGATCCACCAGCCTGGGCCTCCCAAAGCACTGGGATTACAGGCGGGAGCCATCGTGCCTGGCCGGATTTCTTAGCATTGTCTATATACAGAATCGCGACATCTGCAAATAGAGTTTTCCTTTCCAATCTGATGCCTTTTA
>CM052655.1:121849723-121915528 GCA_028533165.1 Leontopithecus rosalia
GGCAATTCTCCTGCCTCAGCCTCCTGAGTAGCTGGGATTACAGGCATGCACCACCATGCCCAGCTAATTTTTTGTATCTTTAGTAGATACGGGGTTTCACCATGTTGACCAGGATGGTCTCGATCTCTTGACCTCGTGATCCACCCGCCTCGGCCTCCCAAAGTGCTGGGATTACAGGCTTGAGCCACCGCGCCCGGCCCCTTTTCTTTTCTTTCTTGAGACTGAGTCTCACTCTGTCACCCCGGCTGGAGTGCATGATCCCAGCTTACTGCAACCTTCGCCTCCCGAGTTCAAGCAGTTCTCATTCCTCAGCCCCCTGAGAAACTGGGATTACAGGCATGCACCAACACACTCAGCTAATTTTTGTATTTTTAGTAGAGACAGGGTTTCGCCATGTTGGCCAAGTTGGTCTCAAACTCCTGACCTCAGGTGATCCACCCACCTTGGCCTCCCAAAGTGCTGGGATTACAGATGTGAGCCACCTCACCTGGCCCATGGATGTTCTTTATACAAAGTTCCTGTCTATTCCTGGTTTGTTAAGGGTGGCTTTTTTGTTTGTTGTTTTTATCATGAAATTGTCTTGGGGCCAGGTATGGTGGCTCACACCTGTAATCTCAGCACTTTGGGAAGCTGATGTTGGAGAATCACTTAAGGCCAGGAGTTTGAGATCAGCCTGAGCAACATAGCAAGACCCCATTTCTAAAAGAAATTTCTTTTTTACTCTGCTCCCCTCACCCTCAAAATTTTTTTTAAAGAATTAGCCAGGTGTGGTGGCACATGGCTGTATTCCTAGCTACTCAGGAAGGTGAGGCATGAGGATTGCTTGAACCCAAAAATTCGAGGCTACAGTGAGGTACGCCTATGCCACTGCACTATGGCCTGGGTGACAGAGCTAGACCCTGTCTCTTAAATAAAGGTGTTGCTTGGTGGCTCAGACCTATAATCCCAGCACTTTGGGAGGCCGAGGCAGGCGGATCACCTGATGCCAGGAGTTCGAGACCAACCTGGACAACATGCTAAAACCCTGTCTCTACTAAAAATACAAAAATTAGCCGGGCATGGTGGCACACACCTGTAATCCCAGCTGCTTGAGGGGCTGAGGCATGAGAATTGCTTGAACCCAGGAGGAAGAGGTTGCAGTGAGCCAAGATCTCGCCAATCCTGTCACTGTACTCTAGCCTGGGCAACAAGAGTGAAGAACGCCATCTCAAAAAAAAAAGGTGTCGCATTTTGTCAAATGCTTTTTCTGTGCCTATTGATATGATTATGTGGTTTTTGGCCAGGTTCGGTGGCTCACGCCTGTAATCCCAATACTTTGGGAGGCTGAAGCAGGTGGATCACCTGAGGTCAGGAGGTTGAGACCAGCCTGGCCAACATGATGAAACTCACCTCTACTAAAAATACAAAAATCAGCTGGATGTGGTGGCAGGTGCTGTAATCCCAGCTACTTGGGGGGATGAGGCAGGAGACTCACTCAAACCCAGGAGGTAGAGGTTGCAGTGAGCCAAGATGGTGCCACTACACCCCAGCCCTGGGCAACAAGAACAAAACTCCCATCTCAAAACAAAACAAAAAAACAGAGTCAGGAATGACAGTGTAAGACAA
This sequence comes from Leontopithecus rosalia, assembly GCA_028533165.1. Classification (NCBI taxonomy): domain Eukaryota; kingdom Metazoa; phylum Chordata; class Mammalia; order Primates; family Cebidae; genus Leontopithecus; species Leontopithecus rosalia. Next base: position 121,851,329 of record CM052655.1, read on the forward strand.
TGGAACCATCACTCACACACACACACACACACACACACACACACACACACACACACACTAAGCCCTTTTTCCATTTCAACCCTAAAATTGTAATTTTGAAAATACCATGCTTATAAAAACAGGATCTCTTCCAAGTAGGTTTCTGGTTTTAGGAAGTTTGGGGGTGTTATTGTATATGGTTTTTTGTTATTTTTTTTGTTTGTTTTGTGTTTTTTTTGTTTGTTTGGCCTTAGTTGTACACTGGAGGATTTGCTTTAACAGAATATCTTTTTGGCTTTACTGGCTATCCTGGCCAGTTCCTGCTTATTAATACTGGAACACATCAATTATTCATCTGCACTTGGGTATATTACACACGCCGAGTCATCCATCCTCCTGCCCTCTTTGTTAAAGGAGGCTTTGAGGCCAGCAGCCCCATGGGGAAGGCGTGTAGTTGGGACTCAGGGCTGACTCAGAGGGCCAGCCCTGGCCAGCTCATGTCTGAGGTCACATCCGAGGGAGAGGAGGCAGCAGAGCTGATTGAACAGAATCTTGTTCTAACAACATCCCAGGCTCCACGCTGCCTTGCCATGCTGTCTGTGTGAGGTCAGGGATTTGTCAAGATGAAGGGCTAGACCTTTGAGAGTTTTGCTCTTTCAATTCTGCTCTTGTCCTTGATCTGAAATTAAACTAGCAGCAAATAGTTTCTATATGCAATGGTGGCAGCTGATGTGTGCTGAGGAAGATGATGGTCAGTCAGAACCATGTAATCCTCAAATGGGGAAGCTCAATTTCAAGGAGGGCAGGAAGGTCATAGGCAAGGCTACTCAGCAGCCAAGTACAAAGTCACGGTGGAATCTCTGTCTCCTGATGACCATCAGCCACCTGCAAGGAATTCATAGTGAGGGTCAGAACAGTGGAGAGTCTGCTGTTCTGTGTGCACTGACTCCCAGGTAAAACCAGATCCATAGGGCAGAAGGGAGTAAGATGATTATTTATTTATTTATTTGAGATGGAGTCTCACTCTGTTGTCCAGGCTGGAGTGCAGTGGCATCATCTCGGCTCACTGCAACTTCTGCCTCAAGAGGCTCAAGCCATTCTTGTGCCTCACCTTCCAGAGTAGCTGGGATTATAGGCATGTGTCACCATGCCCTGCTAATTTTTGTATTTTTAATACAGACCAGTTTCACCATGTTGGCCAGGCTAGTCTCAAACTCCTGGGCTCAAGTGATCCGCCCTCCTCGGCCTCCAAAAGTGCTGGGATTACAGGTGTGAGCCACCGTGCCTGGCCACCACTGCCCTGATTTTTGTGTTCATCCCCTTGTGTTTTCCCCAGTAGTTTCATTCTACACGTTTGCATCTTTAAATAATATGTTGTTTGGTTTTGCATGTGTTCACTTCTGAATCACGCTATGTATATTCTAAGAATTGCTTGGGTTTCTTTTTAATACTAACTCAAGATTATAATACTGAGACACATTCAGTCTGTTGCGGGTGGCTGTAAAACTTTTTCTCTCTGTTATATACTGTTTCTCTGTGTGAATATGCCATTTTCTGTACTCATACAGATAATGGACATTTGAACTGTTTCCAGCGTTGTTTCTGTAACAAACTGTAGTGCTATAAGTATTCTCATACGTGTTCCCTGTGCCTATGTTTGAGAGTGTCTTTTTTTTTGAGACAGAGTCTCACTCTGTCACCCAGGCTGGAGTGCAGTGGCACGATCTTGGCTCACCGCCGCCTCTGCCTCCCAGGTTCAAGTGATTCTGCCTCAGCCTCTCAAGAAGCTGGGATTACAGGCGTGGGCCACCAGGCCCAGCTAGTTTTTTTTTTTTTTGTATTTTTAGGAGAGACAGGGTTTCACCATGTTGGCCAGGCTGGTCTTAAACTCCTGACCTCAGGCAATCCACCCTCCTTGGCCTCCCAAAGTGCTGGGATTACAGGCATGAGCCACTGTGCTCGGCAAAGAGTTTCTTTAGGGTAAATATTTTGGGTGGAATTGCTCAGTTGTAGGGGCCACACAACTTCAGCTTTAATTGCTAATGTCAGATTCTTGTCCAAAATGTCAATTTTACTGGCTTTTGCCAAAAAACTAAGTTTTGGCTTTGTTGATTCTCTCTGACTCCAAGCTCTGCCCTCCTCTTGAGGGGAGAGGTGGAAAGTGCAGCCACCCAGGAGGTGAGTCCTCTGAGCTTTGGAAAGGTGGACTCTGCGCCTACTGTGCCAGTGCTTTCTGGGAATCTTCTCTGTGGACCCCCAGAGCAACTGTGAGCGGTAGCTGTCACCATTCCCATGTCTGCCAGGGCCTTGATCTTGGGTTTCCCAGCCTCCAGAACTGGGAAGAATAAATTTCTGCTGTTTTTAAGCCACCCAGTCTATGGTATTTTGTTATAGCATCCAGAATGGACTGAAATAGCCTGCATTTCCAACAACAGGTGACTTTAAGTATTTGTTCTCATTATTTACCAACCCCAAGTGCCTGGTGTTGTCTTTTGCCTTTATTTCTATTGAGTTGTTGATCTTATTAAATCATAGGTCTTTCTCTCAGCCTCTTTCTTTTCTTTCTTTTTCTTTCCTTCCTTCCTTCTTTTCTTCCTTCCTTCCTTTCTTTCTTTCCTTCCTTCCTTCCTTCCTTGATGGAGTTTTGCTCTTTTTGCCCAGGCTGGAGTGCAATGGCACAATCTCAGCTCACTATACCCTCTGCCTACCAGTTTCAAGTGATTCTCCTGCCTTAGCCTCTGGAGTAGCCGGGATTACAGGTTCACACCACCACACCTGGCTAATTTTGTATTTTTAGTAGAGGTGGGGTTTCACCAGGTTGGGCAGGCTGGTCTCGAACTCCTGACCTCAGGTGATCTGCCCACCTCAGCCTCCCAAAGTGCTGGGATTTCAGGCCTGAGTCACTGCCCCCAGTCATATTATAGACATTTCTTATACGGCATGGATTGAAATCAGTTATAACTCCTCCCAGTTTGAGGCTCGCATTTTTACCCTCTTTATGGTGTTTCTGAAAAACGTAAACTGTTAAAAGGTTTAACTGTGTGTCCCTCTGTCCCTTTGTATTTCGCACTATGTGCACCGATGACCACAGGAAGAAATGAAATTTGAATTAAAACCAAAGAGCTTAGTCTGTATCAGTCTCCCCCAGTAAATTTCTAAATTACAGTTCTCCTGTCCTCAAGTTACATTATTCATGAGTTCTGCTGTGTATGTCCTGTGACCTGGGAGTGGGCGCTTTCTCTGTTCACAGCTATGTCCTCGATGCTTCAAATATAGCTTTGCCCAAAGTAGGTGCTCAATACACACGGTGGATGGAAGGAACAAAAAAAAAAGAGAGGCGTGATGTGGCTTTTTATGACTCCACCTAATGGGGGCCAAATGGCTCCAAGCGTAGGGCAGCAGCCTGAGTAATAGAGGAAACCGTCTTTCCTCAAGCAGAGCTTAGACTTTCTTGTCTCTGGAAAACCTGTTTGTGTTTGGGAGATGTGCTTACTTTAATCCGTCAACCCTACAATGATGGGCAGGTCTGAGGCTGCAGGAGTGCTGGGCAGGCTGTTGACCCACTCGCTCCTTCTCTGTATCCTTTTTCGCCTGCCTGTCTCTGGAGCCAGCGGGTGTCAGAGCCAGCAGACTGGAGTCTAAGGGCACTGCTTTCCGCCCATGAGCTGAGGCAAGCCTCTTGCCCTTCTGAATCTCCAAGTCCTTGCCTGCAAACAGAGGTGATGATAAAAACCCTAACACCTTATCTGGTGCTGCAGGACCCCTTACCAAGGGTGTTTATGTCTCCTATCAGAGCTCAGTACTCAGTGAGGTGGCAAAACTGGAGAAAACTGGGGAGGTGGAGTGAGTCTCCCACACCCCACCCTGTGTGGCTTAACGAGCCTTGATCTGTGTGCTGCAGACTCCAAGCTCTGTGCTCCTCTCGGGGGAGGGTGGAAAGTGCAGCCGCCCGGGCGGTGAGTCCTCCGAGCTTTGCAAGGTTGGACTCCGCACCACCTATGCCAGTGCTCCTGGGAGTTTTCTCCATGGACCCCGGAGCAACAGTGAGTGGTCGCATTACCATTCCCATTTGATTTCGGAAACTGCGCCTCAGAGACAGGAAGTCATTTGCCCGAGGTCCCCCAGCATTCAGGGTCGTGGCCAGAGTTCCAGCTCCAAAGCCCTTAACTCCCTCTCACCACTGTGGTCTCCCTAGACCTTTAGGCACAGTTCCAGACAGTGGGTTTTCCCAGCTCAGAGCAGAGTGGGGCATGGGACAGGGCACCGTCGAGAGGGCCAGGTTACCAGAACCTGGTAATGAAAACTGTGTGTCTGTGCGTCTAGAACTAGGTGGGAACTAGCCAATCAGCAGCAGCAGATTCCAGAGCTGGAGAATTACTGCAGGGGAAAGGGCCCTTTCCCTCTCGTATCCCCAGGTCTCCGCACCGCGGTGAAGCATGGGACGTGCTGAAGGGATTCCTCCAGGCTGTGGGAAAAGTTGAGACGGTTTTTCAGAATAGTGTGCTTAGGAAGGTGGGGGTACCCATGTTCTCCCCACGAGGTGTTCCGTCCAGAACTATCTGGAAAGGCTGTGGTTCTGGAAGCCAGAAAGCAGAAAATTACCGATGCATCTCTACCGAGTTTTCAACTGGGGCCTATTCTGACCTAAGCACAGGAGGTTCAAGGACTCTACGCTCATCAGGAATGGCAGGATTGACTGCAGGGTTTCGGCCTTGGGGCCCAGGCCTGGCTCTCCCTTTGCTTACTCCTGACATTGGATGCATTACGGCCCCTCCTGGGTCTCGGTCAGTTGCCTCTCACGTGCCCATGGATGTGTCACAGGCTGTTGGAGAGTTAGGGGGGTCCTAGCATGGGTGTCTTGGGCCAGGTACACAGCTGGAGCTCGATAAATGTACTGTGACCTCAGGCAGGAAAAGCCAAGGAGGGGCAGGGCCACCCTGGGGGCCGGTCTGCAGAGTCTTCAAGGAAGAAGCGAAGACGAGGACAAGGACCCAGGATGAGGACAGGATGAGAGCAGGGAGGCTGGCAGGCAGGGGAGCCTTTCCAGGTGGGCGAATGGCAGGAACACAACCTAGGAAGTGAGAATTCCTGGGTGCCTTCTGGGCCTTGAAGGGCAACAGTACCCCACTGAGGGAAAGAAGGGGACTGGAGGGGTACATTGAAAGAATAGCAGCTTGCCTGCCTCCATCCTCAATGTAGGGGCAGCAGCCCGGCACGGAGTCCAAACGGATCTCGTATTTCCCAAAGACTCAAAGTATCTGGGGCCTACCTGGAGGGTCCCAGGAACACCTACTGCCTGGCCCTCCTCTTGCCCCTGCCGCCAGCATGATAACCCCAATGTCTCGTAATTATCACACTCTGCTTTTCTCCATTTCTGTGGCTCTACATATTCTCATGCTCAGCTCTTGGTCTGCAATGTATCTGTGTACACACACACACACACACACACACACACACACACATACACACATGCACCGAGGAATGGCTCCCGGGTCCCAGCAGCCCCCATGCTCTGGTAGAGGAGCTGTGCTTGTGAGGGCTGTGATGTGGTGGCGAGCCTGCAGCAACCTTGCCACGCCTCAACTAGATGTGGTGCAGAGGCCACTCAGCATGATGGCACTGGTTAGGATCACACCGGGCTGCAGGTAACACACCACCCAACTGTAGTGGGTCCAATAAACAGGTGCTGATTTTTTTTTCTGAGATGGGGTCTCGCTCTGTTGCCAGGCTGCAGTGTAGTGGCGCAATCTTGGTTCACTGCAACCACCACCTCCCAGGTTCAAGTGATTCTTCTGCCTCAGCCTCCCAGGTAGCTGGGATTACAGGCATGTGCCACCACGCCCAGCTAATTTTTCTATTTTTAGTAGAGACGGGGTTTCACCATGTTGGCCAGGATGGCCTTGATCTCTTGACCTTGTGATCTGCTCACCTTGGCCTCTGACAGTGCCAGGAGTACAGGTGTGAGCCACCGCGCTCGGCCCTAGCAGGTGCTGACTTTTTTGAATAAGAAATCGGGACGATGGCAATCTCACTGCTAGCGCAGTGCTTGAAGCTGCCATGAGGGACCCAGACACTTCCTTTCTGGTGCTTATGTGTGTGTTGGGGGGTCTGTGGGGGTTGGGAGATTTGGGCCCCCATTCTGGCTCTGTTGCTAATGAGTTGTCCACCTTCAGATAAAGCTTCTAAAGCTTTCATTCCACCTCTTTATTTTATCTGTTTTTGAGTATGGTTGCTCCTACCTATAATCCCAGCACTTTGGGAGGCTGAGGTGGGAGTAGTGCTTGAAGCCAGGTGTTTGAGACTAGGCTGAACAAAATGGCAAACCCTCATCTGTACAAAAAAAAAAAATATATATATATATACACACACACACACACACACACACACACACACACACACACACAATTTTAGCCAGGCATGGTGGTACATGCCTGTGGCCCCAGCTACTTGGGAAACTAAGGCAGGTGGATCACTCGAGCCCCGAAGGTTGAGGCTGCAGTGAGCTATGATTGTACCACTGCACTCCAGCCTGGGTGACGAAGTGAGGCCCTATCTCGACGGTGAATACATAAAACTGTGGTCAAACACATACAGCACGAAACCATCTTAGCCATTGTGAAGTGTGCAGTTTAATGGCACTGGGTACATTCACATTGCTGTGCAATTCGTCCTCATGTCTCTCATCTTCCCAAATGGAAACGCTGCCCATTAAGCAACAGCTCTCTATTTCCTCCTCCCCACTGGCGTCACCATTCTACTTTCTGTCTCAATAAATTCGACTGCGCCAGGTGGTTCATAGAAGAGGGATCATACGAATGTGTCCTTTTGTGTCTGACTTATTTCACTCATCATAATGTCCCCAAGGTTCGTCCACGTTGTAGCTAGTGTCAGAATTTTCCCTCTTTTTTCTTTTTTTTGAGACAGAGTCTCGCTCTGTTGCCAGGCACCGGGCTGGAGTGCAGTGGCATGATCTCGGCTCACTGCAACCTCCACCTCCCAGGTTCAAGCAATTCTCCTGCCTCAGCCTCCTCTGAGTAGCTGGGATTACAGGCACGCGCCACCATGCCCAGATAATTTTTTTTTTTTTGTATTTTTAGTAGAGACAGGGTTTCACCATGTTGGCCAGGATGGTCTCCATCTCTTGATCTCGTGATCCACCCGCCTTGGCCTCCCAAAGTGCTGGGATTACAGACGTGAGCCACTGCACCTGGCCGAATTTTCCCTCTTTTTAAGGTTGATAATATCCCACTGTATGGACATACCACATTTTGTCTAGCCATTCATCTATGGATGGACACTTGCTTTGCTTTCACATTTCAGCTATTGTGAGTCAGGTTGCCATGAACATGGGTGGGCAGATATTTTCTTTTCTTTTTTTTTCTGTGACCTGCCTTGGAAAAATATTTTCTTGAGACTGTATTTTCAATTCTATCTACCTAGAAGTGGGAATACGGTAATTCTATTCCTAATTATTTTCAAGAAATTTACTACTGTTTTTCATAGAAGCTGCACCATTTTACATCCCACCAACAGTGCATAGTTTCCAATTTCTCCATGTTCTTGCCAAAATTTGTTATTTTCTGTTTTTTAGTAGTAGATATTCTAATGGCTAAGAGGTGGCAGTCACCTCTTTGAGACTCAGTTTCTCGTCTGTCCCACAGGGACACAGTAGGGATAGATTATCTCCAGCTTCTGATGTTTCATGAAGCCTTCCTTCCTGCCATGACAGTAAGTACTGCTTATGCACACAAGCAGCTTGGTAAATTTAGTTATATCTTTTCAGGTTGGGGCCCCAAGGTAGAAACTATTCTAATATGAAGACAGGAAACAAGAAATATGAGAATTCTGGGCCACAGAGAGTCCCTCGAACAGAACAATGCTTTACTCTCTCTTCTCCTCCTCCTCTTTGCTTTTTTGCTTGTAACTCACACACCCAGGTGGCTGGGCACAGTGGATCACAACTGTAATCCCAGCACTTTGGGAGGCAGAGATGGGAGGGTTGCCTGAAGCTTGGAGTTCAGTTTGGAAGAGACTTGATCTCTACAAATAAAAATTATCTGGGTGTGGTGGTGCATGCCTGTAGTCCTAGCTCTTCAGAAGGCTGAGGCAGAAGGATCACCGGAGCCCTGGTGTTCATGGCTGCAGTAAGCTATGATCACACCACTGTGTCCCAGCCTGGGCAACAGAGCAAGACCCTGTGTGGATCAAGCAACAACAAAGGAAGGAAGGAAGGAAAGGAGGGAGGGAGGGAAGAAAAGAAGGAAGAAAGGGAGGGAGGGAGGAAGGAAGGAAGTGAGGGAGGAAGGAAGGGAGGAAGGAAGGGAGGGAGGGAAGAAAAGAAGGAAGAAAGGAAGGAAGGAAAGGAGGGAAGGAGGGAGGAAGGAAGGGGGAAAGGAAGGAAGGGAGGGAGGGAGGAAGGGAGGGAGGGAAGAAAAGGAACAAAGGAAGGGAAGGAGGAAGGAAGGAAGGAAGGGAAGGAGGAGGGAAGGAAGGGAGGGAGGGAGGAAGGGAGGGATGAAAAGAAGGGAAGGAACGGAGGGAGGGAGGGAAAGAAAAAGAAAGAGAGAAAGGAAGGGAGGAAGGGAGGGAGGGAGAGAAGAAAAGGAAGGAAGGAAGGGAGTAAGGGAGGGAAAGAAAGAAAAAGAAAGAGAAGGAAGGAAGGGAGAGAGGGAGGGAAAGAAAGAATAAGAAAGAGAGGAAGGGAGAAAGAGAAAGAGAAAGAAGAAAAAAGAAACACATATGTATCTCCAGCTCTTTACAGTGTCGTGATGTCATTTAACATAAGTTCAAGGAAAAGTTGAAGGCATTTAATTCTAGCCTTTACAAAACCCAGAAGCTTCTTGAGTTAAGTACTATTATCTTCATTTCCCGACTTTTGGCATTTGTTGACCCATTATTTCATATGTGGCCTGGGTGAGAAAAGCACCCGGTGGAAACCTCCCTCCCCAGCTACTTCTCTGGCCAATGTGGACTGTTCTGAATTTCCCATATGCCTTTTTGCAGCTCCTGCCTGAGGCTGAAACCCTTTCTGGGTGTTTTCCCAACTGTTATCAGGATGGGATGCAGAACCAGATGCTGCGCTCGTCCACACCCCGTCAGGCTCCTGCCCACTCCTGCAGTCTCACTTCTCACCGCTCGCTTCCCGATACTGACCCAGACCCACCGTGTGGCCTCTCATTGCAGTGTTTATCAGGCCATCTTTTTGCTTGGACTGTCCTTTCTACCCATCCTCCCACAGCTAACTCTGCTCATGCTTTTACACGCAGCATAAACATCCTCTCCCTCAGGGAGCCGTCCCTGACCCAAATGCCCAAGTTGAGCTAAATGTCCCTGCTTGGCTCTCCCACAACTTATGCTCACCCACGTTGCAGTCAAAGTGTGCAAAGCACACATCTGACTAATAGGAATTCCACTAACTGCCTGGCCAGAAGGAGAAAGAGAATAACTTCATTTATTTATTTATTTTTGAAGCAGGATCTTCCTCTGTCTCCCAGGCAGGAGTGCAGTGGCATTGTCCTTCTGCACACCACCCCCTCCCCCCTTTTTTTTAAGTTTTTGTAGAGACAAGGCCTCACTCTGTTGCCCAGGCTGGCCTCCAACTCCTGGGCTCAAGTGACCCTCCCACCTCAGACTCCCAAGTAGCTGGGATTACAGATGTGCATGCCATTTCCCTATTCACTATATTTTATTTTATTTATTTATTTATTTTGAGACGCAGGCTTGCTCTGTTGATCAGGCTGGAGTACAGTGGCTCGATCTCAGCTCACTGCAACCTTTGCCTCCCAGGTTCAAGAGTTTCTTTCACCTCAGCCTCCTAAGTAGCTAAGTAGGCTGAGTAGTAGCCTAAGTAGCTAAGTAGACTCCTAAGTAGTCCTAAGTAGGACTACAGGTGCACACCACCATACCTGGCTATTTTTTGTATTTTAGCAGAGATGGAGTTTCACCATGTTGGCCAGGCTAGTCTCAAACTCCTGAGCTGGGGCAACCTGCCCACCTCCACCTCGGCCTCCCAAAGTGTTAGGATTACCGTGCTGGCCCCTATTCGCATTTTAAATAGAACCACTCTTGGCCCCCTGAGCACTCCTGTGAGGGTTAGATGGGAGCCCCAAGTGTTATATTAGTCCTCAGGTGTTTTAACATTGGGAGCCTCTGGCCTCTCTGGGAGTGAATCTGGCATTTAAAGATACATATATTTTCCGGAGCAGGAACTTTCTCAAACATAGCAACACAGTTGGGATGCCAAGGCCAAAGGAAAAGCAAGCATGACATAGCCACCACTCCAAGGGCTTGTTATCCAAGCTTTGGGAACTAGGTTAAACCCCAGCTCTGTTGCTAACCAACCTGGGTACTTTAGCCAAGTCACTGTACCTGTCTAGACTTCAGATCAAAAGTCTGCCCATCTCATAGGGTTACCCTGAGGCTAAATGGAGTAACAAATGTCATGAACTCACAAGGGAGACTCGACCCTTAGTAACAGTTCGTGTCACCTCCATCCCACACTACTCTCCCTCTTTGGACCCTGCACCCATGGATTTCATCCACCGCTGGCTAGGAGCTGAGCAGAGGCACCGAACACGTGAAGAGGTGAACCGGCAAGGAAGGCTTCCAGGACAGGTACCATTACCAGAGCTCCAGCCTGCAGGCGTCTACCGAGCCCGGCCGAGGCTGGCACGCAGAGTTGCTTCCAGCCTTCCAGCAGCTACGCACTGTCTGTAAGAAAGCCTGCTTATAAATCCCTTATAGGCATTTAGGAACTGCTGGGGCCTCTACAGATTCCTTTCGCCCCCGACCACATCTCCTTTGTGCCACCCTCGTTATTGCACTTTTCCATCCGGATGGCATTTAGCTGGGTCCGGGTCTGTCACCCGCCTGACCACGAGTTCCTTGAGGGCAGGACGTGTCTGCTGCCCTCGGGGTCTGCGCCCAGACCGCAGCTGCTCAGATCCGGATACAGGAAGGTCTGTTGGCGAGAGCTTGACGCCCGGGTCACAGTTAAGGATGCAAGAGCCCGGCTCCTTCCCGTAGCCCCGGCCCTGTCATTCATTGCTTCCGTGCCTCCATTCGGCGCTGCGCCGTCCCAGGGAGGCAACCGCAACTTTTGCGCATAGTAGGCTCTCGACCCGTAATCCAGCCAACCCAGGCCTGTAGTCTGCAAATGCCAACTCAGCGGGAGGGCTCTGGCTGCTGCCCCGGGCCGTTTCCCAGCTCTTTCGGGGTTGCCCGCGCGGGGAGGAACCCGCAGCCCGCGGGAGTCAGCCGGGACCCGGCCCGCACTTCCTAGCGCTCCGCACCGTCCCCGCGGCGGGGTCCGGACCAAGTCGCCCCTAGCAACAGCAACCGGGCCGGCTTTCCCAGGCCACGCTGATTGGCCGGACTCCGGGAGGCGGCGTGTCGTCACTTCCTGCATCCGGAGGCAGCAGAGGAAGCCGAGGGGCGGCCATCTTGAGTCCGTGAGGCTCTGAGGTGCCGGGGTGCGGCGGCGGCGACCGCGGTGGTAGCGGCAGCCACTAGGGCGGAGGCTGAGGCTGCGAGCTCGCTGGAGAGGGAGAGGCAGCCGGGCGCAGGCACCTTCTCCGTAGGCCGCTCCATGGTCCGCGCCTACAGCCCGCGGCGGCCTGTCTTGCGCTCCACTTCCTTCACCTCCTCCGCCTCCTGTTTTTCAGGGGCCGCCGGCGGCGCTGTGTGGAGGCCCGCGAGCTGAAATTCGCGGCGCGACGGGCGGGAGTGGAGAAGGGGGCGAGGGGGCCGGGGCTCGCGGGGCGCCCAGAGACGAGGGCACGCGGGCGGGCGGAAGCGCAGCACGCCGCCCGCAGCCTCTGCCCCGCCGCCGCCCTCCCGGGCCCCTCGCCGCGGCCGCCGGGGCGGGGAGAGAATGAGCCCCGGCGCCCGCCGGGGAACGGCCCGGGCCAGGCCCGGGATCTAGCCAGCCGCCGGGGGAAGGGAGCCGCCCTCCGCACGGCGCCGCTCCGGGGCCGCCGCGGACTGAGGACGCCGGTCGCCGGCCTTGTCGGGCCGTGCCGTTTTGTTCGCAGCCCCGCCTCGTGCAGAATCAAAGCGCAGCAAAATGTCCACGAGGACCCCGTTGCCCACCGTGAACGAACGCGACACTGAGAACGTAAGTACCCCGGGCGCCGCCGGCGGACCTTCAGGTCGGGCCGGGCCGGGCCTCCGGGGTCCCCCGGCCCGGACGCTCTGGACTGGAGGGCAGGCCGCAGGTGCGCGGGGCGGCGGGGCGGACCGTGCCCCCCGGAGTCCGCCCCTTCCCGCCGCCGCGGGCGCGTCTGCGGAGGCCGCGGACGGTGCGGGCAGCCTCGGCCGTCAGTAAAGCCCAGAGCGGCGGCGGCCTTCGGATCCGTCTTTGAAAGGTCGGGCGGCCGCCCCACGGTCCCGCAGGTGTGCGTGTCCGATCGCCGCGGCCGTCCGTGCCCGTTCTCGGGACTCTGCGTTTCACGTGCTCGGAGGCTGTCACGTTAACCACCTGCGTTCCTGGTGCCGATGGATCGGTTGGGCCCACGGGGCTGGCTCGTTCTCGAAGCTGGGGCTCTGGAACGCCCTTCCATCGCAGCCACGAAGTGTCCGCTCAGGGGCCTTTGCGGAATTCCGGAACACTGGAGCGCAGCCTTTCTGAAGGCACAGATTCCTGCCCCTCCAAATCCGATTTGAAGGAGTTGGCTCAGCGTTTTGGAAAGCAGAAAAGCGGATGTATAGCGAAGCTCTGCTCTGCCCCCACGGCCTAGCAGAGGGACACCCGCTGGGGGCGTCGCCGTCCCCCTGCCTAAAAACGGGTTGGCTTAGATGAGCTCTTAGGTCTCTCAGCGCTCGCAGGCTATGGTTTTATAAAAGGAACCTCTTATTTTGCTCGTGGGAAACTGCAGAATGCCAGGAACAGCGCTGCTAGAGAATGAGAACTTGTAGTAGAAATTCCATTGAAGAAATGTTGGTTCGTTTTCTGAACTCTCCTCTCACACACTGCGTTCGAAAGTGTTTCAATCTAGTTGTTGGCTGTCTTCTGTAAAACATTTAGCAAATAACTTGTAAAGAAATGTCACCGGCCTTTCCTTAAAGTGTGATGAGGTAATTGCTGGCACGAAGTGTCTTCTCTTAGGGAATGCCTCCTTGCTTTGAGTATTTTCATGCTTTCAATAATGTCCTGAGATGTGGCCTAGTGGTGTCAGTGCTTTCATTTTGATCTTAAAAATGACACTTGTTTGCTGGATAGCTGTCTGATTTAATCTGTAAACGTAAACCTTACAGTGTCCCTATAGCATATTAGTGTATAATATTTAATGCTCTTTAACCCTGAGTAGGTAGAACAGTGGTGTATGTTTCTCCACCTGAGATAGATTAGAAAATTATATAAAGAGTAATAGAAACTCTTGGACTAGGTGAATCAGGGAACTAATTTTCTTACAGTCCGTTTAAAACGTGAGAGAGAGAGAGAGAGAGAGAGAGAGAGAGAGAGAGAGTGTGTGTGTGTGTGTGTGTGTGTGTGTGTGTGTGTGTGAGATAGACCGAGTTTCTGTCTCCCAGGCTGGAGAGCAGTCCTGTGATCTTGGCTCACTGCAACCTCCACCTCTCAGGCTGAAGTGATTATCAAGCCTCAGCCTCCGGAGTAGCTGGGATTACAGGCGTGCACCACCATGCCCGGCTAATATTTGTAGTTTTAATAGAGATGGGTTTTTACCATGTTGGCCAGGCTGGTCTGGAATTCCTGGCCTCATGTGATCCACCCGCCTTAGCCTCCCAAAGTGCTGGGATTGCAGGTGTGAGCCACTGCGCCTGGTTGATTAGTTTTGATCATTGATCTTCACTCCGAAGCAACACCTTGCGTTGAACCAGAGTAGGCGCTCCATACTTTCTAAACTGAAGCCAGAAACAGTCATAGCAGATTTGTGGTAATGAAGGGTTTCAAATGGGTCTTCTCTTTTCTTTTCTTTCTTTTTTTGAGACAGATTCTGGGGTCTGTCACCCAGGCTGGAGGGCAGTGGCATGATCTCGGCTCATTGCAACGTCCATCTCCCTGGTTCCAGCGATTCTCCTGCCTTAGCCTCCTGAGTAGCTGAGATTACAGGCATGCACCACGATGCCCAGCTAATTTTGTCTTTTTAATAGAGACAGGGTTTCTCTGTGTTGTTCAGGCTGGTCTTGAACTTCCGATCTCAGGTGATTTGCCCACCTCAGCCTCCCAAAGTGCTCAGATTACAGGTGTGAGCCATCAGCCATATAGTGTATTTAAAACTGAATTGTTGGCTGTGTTTAAGTCGGGTTTATCACACATTGTTGCATTAATTTAACATGCCCTGTTATATTTTTAACTCTTGTATTGGCATGTTCTAGAAGGAGCTCTGAATTTTTCACAGTGTGGTGCCCTTGTGTTAGTGTTACAGCTCAGGTTTATATCATATTACCTACATTACTGTACTGCTAAGTATTAGGCTTCCTGCCAGTTGAGTGGTTAACATACAAGAATGAATGGGAGCTCTCATTCTGTTGAGAAGCTTTTTTCTTAAAGTTAGTTTTATTGAGATAGAATGTTTATTCATTTTAAGTATACAGTTTGGTAAGTTTTGACAAGCCTAAGGTTATGTAACCACCTTCACAAGATGTAGAACACTCCATTGCCAGAGAGGTCCCTTATGGCCCATTATAGGCAGTGCCCTCTCTCTTTCTCAGCCCATGGGTAACCACTGATCTACTTTCTGTCCCTATAGTTTTGCCTTTGGAGTCACAGAGTAAATAATTTTTTGTGTCTTCTTTTATTTAGCATAGTGCTTTTGAGATTTATTTTTTGAGTACGTATCAGTAGTTCATTCCTTTTTATTGCTGTGTAGTATTTCATTGTTTGGATGTACCACAATTTTTTTTAATCCACTCACCAGTGGTGGACATTTTTGACTATTATGACTAGAACAGTTTTGTTTTTCTATTTTGTAAAAATACTTTTTACTGTGCTTATCCCAGGAATCTTAATTGTGTACAACTGTGATAAGAATGTTACTTATTAGATTGAGACCAAGAAAAGGCAGGTGGGTGTGGTGGCTCATGCCTGTAATCACACCACTTTGAGAGGCTGAGGCAGCTAGATGCCTTGAGACCAGGAGTTCGAGACCATCCTGGTCAACATGGTGAAACCCCATCTCTACAAAAAAACAAAAACAAAAATTAGCTGGGTGCGGTGGTGCACGCCTGTCATCCCAGCTACTTGGGAGGCTGAGGCGGGAGAATCACTTGAACCCAAGAGGCGGAGATTGCAGTGAGCCAAAATCGTGCCACTACTCTCCAGCCTGGGTGACAGAGCCTGTCTCAAAAAAAGGACAGATAATTTGCAACAAAAATATTATCTTCATCTTTGTACACTAACCTGTTTTTGATTGATTTCCAGATGTTGATGTCCACCCTTAGTGAATGGGTACATAAAAGTTCACTGTCACCACATTGTGTTATAGCTCAAAAGAACCAGTCAGTCTCATCCAGGGAGGATGATGAGACTCAGAGAGGTGACAGAGACTGCTAGTAGTGACAGGAGACCACTATTTAGTAGCAAAGCCTCTGCCAGGCTCCAGATATCTAGCTTAGGCTCCACAAGGAGATGTAGTTGTACCTATACACAGAGTATTTCTAAAATGTTTGAAGCTTGTGGCTCAGGGGTGTCCAGTCTTTTGGCTTTTCTTGTTTTGGGCCACAGATAAAATACACTAACACTAATGGTAGTCGATGAGCTTAAAAAAATTGCCAAAAAAATCTCATAATGTTTTGAGAAAGTTTATGAATTTGTGTTGAGTCACTTTCAAAGCTGTGCTGGGCTGCATGCAGCCCTCAGGCCATGGGTTGGACAAACTTGCTGTGGATTTTATTTTTATTTTCTTTTGAGACAGTATCTTGATCTGTCACCCAGGCTGGAGTACAGTGGAGCAATCACAGCTTGCTGTGGCCTTGACCTCCTGGGCTTAAGCAGTCCTCCCGACTCAGCCTCTAGCATGCATGGCTAATTTTTAATTTTTTTTGTGGAGACAAGATCTCCCTATATTGCCCAGGGTGGTCTCTAACTCCTGGGCTTAAGCAGTCCTCCTATCCCAACCTCCCAAAGCGCTGGAATTAAAGGTGTGAGTCACCACACTCAGTCAAAACAATATTTTTAATGTTTTATTATAGGAAAATTTGAATAAATTTAATGTTATTTATTAATATCTCTCAGACCCAGGGTGATTTTGCCCTCTAGTGGACATTTGACAATGTCTGAAGACATTTTTGGTTAATACAACTAGAGAGAGAGGTTTGGCTATCTAGGAATGCTGCTTAACATTTTACAGTACACGGAATGGCCTTCCACAGCCTAAAATGTCAGTAGTACCAGATTTGAGAAACCCTGATGTGAATAGTTAGCCCCCATGTACTCAACAGCACAGCTCAGTGGCCAGTCGTATTTCATTTATAAATGAAGAAGTAAATGCAGTATCATTTCCACCCTGAAGCTTTTAGAAGAGATGAAGCCTTTTTTAAGAAAAATAAAATCAATACCTTTATCATATTTTCTTAATATCAAATATCCAGTGTCTAAATTATCTCACATTTCTAATTTTTAAACTCTGTTCAAATTAGAATTCATACACTTTTGTTGACTGATATGTAAAATATGCCTTTTTTTTTTTAATTGAGACGGAGTCTTGCTCTGTCACCCAGGTTGGAGTGCAGTGGTGAGATCTCACCTCACTGCGAACCTCTGTCTCCTGGGTTCAAGCGATTCTTGTGCCTTCTGAGTACCTGAGATTACAGGCGCCCATCACCATGCCTGGCTAATTTTTTTTGTATTTTTAGTAGAGATGGGGTTTTGCCATGTTGACCAGGCTATTCGCAAACTCCTGACTTCAGATGATCTGCCCGCCTTGGCCTTCCAAAGTGCTGGGATTACAGGTGTGAGCCACCATGCCTGGCCAAAATATGCTTTTTAAAGGCAACCAGTTTGCATTTCAGTTTATGTTCTATAGTTACATGGAGTCACGGACACATCCTTTTTCTATACTGGCAAAATTAGAAACATGCTTTTCACCTAAATTTCAAAGGATATGACACTTTTTTTTTTTTTGAGACAGAGTCTCGCTTTGTCACCCAAGCTAGAGTACAATGGCATGGTCTCGGCTCACTGCAGCCTCCATCTCCTGGGTTCAAGTGATTCTCCTGCGGCAGCCTCCCGAGTAGCTGGGACTACAGGCGTGTGCCACCACACCTGGCTAATTTTTTTTTTATCTGTAGTAGAGATGGGGTTTCACCTTGTTGGCCAGGCTAGTCTTGAGCTCCTGACCTCATGATCTGCTCGCCTTCGCCTCCCAAAGTGCCTAGATTGCAGATGTAAGCCACTGGGCCCGGCCGGATATGACACTTTGTAAACCCTGGGTTATTTGCCAAAGTACCAAAGGCCCAGGGCTTTCCCAGTTATTTAACAGCTACTGATATGTGTACTTATTATTAATGCAAATACTCCCCCAAGTTTCTGACCTCTGTGAAATAAACTGATGATGCTGTTGTATAGCCAGCTCTCGCTTATGTGAGACTGAATTAACCTGTTCAGCAAGTATGAGTGCCTACCATGTTATGACACTGTGCTAGGTGCTGTAGAGGCCCTATACCTGGGAAGCATAGCATTCCCACACTTTAGGAATTCCTACGCCCTGTGGGACAAAGCAGTCTGAGCTTTGTGAAACTAGTCTGTAACTCTCAAACTTAAGCAAATATTAGAATCACCTGAAGGGTTTTAGAACCCTGATTGCAGGGCCTCACCCCCAGACCTTGATTTTAACTGTAGCATTTGAATTTCTAGGCCGTGTGCAGTGGCTCATGCCTGTAACTCCAGCACTTTGGGAAGCTGAGGCGGTTGGATCACCAGGTCAAGAGATCGAGACCATCCTGGCCAACATGGTGAAAGCCTGTCTTTACTAAAAATACAGAAATAAACTGGGCATGGTGGTGCCTACTTGTAGTCTCAGCTACTTAGGAGGCTGAGGCAAGAGAATCACTTTAACGCAGGAGGTGGAGGTTATAGTGAGCCAAGATCACGCCACTGCACTCCAGCCTGGCAACAGAGTGAAACTCTGTCTCAAAAAAAAAAAAAAAAAAAGAAAAGAAAAGAATTTGGATTTCTAACAAGTTGCCAGGCGATGTTGATGCTCCAGGTCCAGGGACCACACTTAGGAATCATTATAGCAGGAATTTCTGATGTTTATTTGTTTTTTAAAAAAAAAAAATCACTGCCTTAGTGTTCAGTGAAGGCTTGCTAACTAAACGATACTCCTTTTAGATTGTGCTGCGACTGTATCGAGAGGTTTCCAAACGATTTAATTGAGTTTTCAGGATCCGTGAGTTAAAAAAAACTGCCTGTTTGTTAAAAAGTGTGGTTGTGGAAAATAACAATAGTTGCCATTTGATGATCACTTACTGTATACCAGGCAACAATAGAGTACTTTAGAGAGTAATTTCATTTAAAATATGTAGTGTGGTTTTATTTAAGTAGCTTTTTTTTTTTTTTTTTTAATATCGGAGTCTCGTACTGTCACCCAGGCTGGTGTGCAGTGGCACGATCTTGGCTTACTGCAACCTCTGCCTCCCAGGTTCAAGTGATTCTCCTGCCTCACTACAGGTGGCCGCCACCACACCCAGCTAATTTTTTGTATTTTTAGTAGAGACGGGGTTTCACCATGTTGATCAGGCTGGTGTCGAACTCCTGATTTCATGATCCTCTCGCCTCGGCCTCCCAAAATGCTGGGATTACAGGTGTGAGCCACCATGCCCAGTTTAATCAGCTTTTTGACTTCTAAGGACAACCTCTTGAATCAAGCAAGGTGTCTGGGCCTTATCAGAAAAAAGTTGGCCTGTAGTTTCAGCTACTCAGGAGACTAAGGCCAGAGGATCACTTGAGGCCAGGAATTCAAGTCCACCGGGACAACATGGTGAAACTCTGTAACTTAAGAAAAAAGAAAAAGTTGGCCAGGGGCTGTGGCTCGTAATCCTAGCACTTTGGGAGGCGGAGGTGGGTGGATCACCTGAGGTCAGGAGTTCAAGACCAGCCTGGCCATCATGGTGAAACCCCATCTTTAAAAAAAAAAAAAAAAGGCCGGCCGCGGTGGCTCAAGTCTATAATCCCAGCACTTTGGGAGGCCGAGGCAGGTGGATCACAAGGTCAAGAGATGGAGACCATTCTGGTCAACATGGTGAAACCCCGTCTCTACTAAAAATACAAAAAATTAGCTGGGCACGGTGGCTCGTGCCTGTAATCCCAGCTACTCAGGAGGCTGAGGCGGGAGAATTGCCTGAACCCAGGAGGCGGAGGTTGCGGTGAGCCGAAATCGCGCCATTGCACTCCAGCCTGGGTAACAAGAGCAAAACTCCGTCTCAAAAAAAAAAAAAAAAGTTGATCTTTGCAGAATTCATGAAAATACCTAGTCAGAATTTGCAGGGAAAGATCTTACAAACTTCCATTTGAACATCATTTTCATCTTCTATACGTAAATTAGGTAAAGGTTGAAATTTGCAGTAAGTAGATTTTTGGTCATTTCAATTATATAACTCATACACATTATAGTTAGACTTACATAGTGCATTATTTACATTGTAATTACATAGAGGCTTACACACAATCTAATATAAGTTAATAGTAACTATTTGATTTGAAAGAGGACTGTTGTGCATTTTATTACTCTTTTTTTGTTGTTTCCTTTTGTTTTTTTTTGAGACAGAGTTTCACTCTTGCTGCCCAGACTGGAGTCCACTGGCATGACCTCAGCTCACTGCAACCTCTACTTCCCAGGTCCAAGTGATTCTCCTGCCTCAGCCTCCTGAGTAGCTGGGATTACAGGGGTGCGCCACCACGCTCAACACATTTTTTGTATTTTTAGTAGAGACGGTGTTTCACCATGTTGGTCAGGCTGGTCTCTAACTCCTGACCTCAGATGATCCACCCACCTTGACCTCCCAAAGTGCTGGGATTACAGGCTTGAGGCACTGCACCTAGCCTGCATTTTATTCTTCTAAGATATAGCCAAATTTGATGCCTGGAATTTGTTGTGGGCTGGAACAAATTCCTAGTAAGACTCAGGGAATGTTCCATGACTTGTGGCTTTGGTTAGAAAAGAAAAAGGAGTCAGGGAATGCAGCACCCTCTGATCACGACTGGGAGGTCTAAAGTAGAAAATTCATTTGTCTCATAACCAATTTAAATTTTCAAATTAAACCTGAAAGAGAAAATAAATCTCTTACCTGGGAAGCTTTAATGTCCCGTCTCACACAAGAAGTTAAAGATTGTGCTTGGAGTTGGTCTGCAAAAGTAATAAGGAATTTGTACTGACCCTTCTGCACCTGCTTTTACAGAGCATTAGGAAGGGCAGAGTTGGTGTTGGAAGAAAAAGCCTTTTTTTTGGAGGAGGGGAAGCATACAACTTTGTCTTCAGCCTAGAGTTCACTAGCACTTCACTCTAGCCACTCAAGCTGCTTGACTATGATGAGTCTTGTGTACTTCTCTGTAGACTAGATAAGACGTTGTATCTGTAGGTTATGTGGGACTCTGGTGTTCAGTGTTGAAGCTCAAATAAAGCAGGTGTTTTTTCTGTATTTCTTGTTAATAGGCAGTTGCTTTTGGTTGGACCTAAATATTGTGGGATTTGTGTAGGGACAGTTCACACAGCATTTGTTTTGGCAGATTTTAATATGAAATCTGAGAAGTTGAATTCACAGGTTTTGTTCCTAGAATTTTACATAAACCTAGTCTTTTTTATTTATTCCTTATTTTTAAATTTTTTTTATGATGGAGTCTTGCTCTGTTGCCTAGGCTAGAGTACAGCGGCATGATCTTGGCTCACTGCAACCTCCACCTCCCAGGTTTCAGCAATTCTCCTCACTCAGCCTCCTGAGTAGCTGGTATTACAGGCATCTGCCACCTCACCCAGCTAATTTTTGTATTTTTAATAGAGACTGGGTTTCACCATGTTGGTCAGGCTGGTCTCAAACTCCTGACCTCAAGTTATCAACCAGCCTCAGCCTCCCAAAGTGCTGGGATTACAGGCGTGAGCCACGGTACCCAGACAAAATCTTAACACTACTTTCTTGAAGGGATGTGTGATCAAAAGAGTCTGGGCTTGAAAGTGGAAGGCGAAAATGAGAGCCTAAGACTGATTTAGAGAGAGATTCTGAAGACAGTTATGAGGTAGAATGGAGAAGATATGGAGCAAAAAAGGAAGGAACTTCAACATATAAAAGGAGAAATTAAAATTTTGTTATAGACTGGAATTTGAAATTGGTCTTGCAATTTAAGTAACTGTGGACAAATTAATTCACTTGCCTATGCCTCCTTTTTTTTTTAAACAAAAGAAAATAACATCATCTCAAGTCTGTTTCGGTTTTTTTGTTTGTTTACTTAGATTTTTATGTCTTTTCACTTTCTCAGTCTCCTCTATGGTCACATTCATTACCCATTCTGTCACTTTCATCACTGTCAGGCTGGCCTTGTGTTCTATCTAGGCCTGCTGCATAGCTGTCATCCTGCGATCTCCCTTCACCTGCTACCTAGGGATTCCTTTTGCCTTTCCTGTTGGATCCTGTTTTCTTCCCCTTGGTTCACTCCCAGGTTTCAACAGAGCAGTTCTTCCAGTGATTTTCTGAGAAAGTTGCTGGGAGGTAAAATTTTAAAATCCTTTCATATCTGAAAACATCTTTATTCTGTCCCCATACTTATTGGCTGCATATATACTTCCAGACTGAATACCCTTTTTCCTCAGAATTTTTTTTTTCTTATATAGCATCTGACACTCCAATTTGGAGAGAGATAATGCTATTTTGAGTCTTGCTTATTTTTCTGCATTTATTTAAGGCTAACTGGAAGTTCTGTGCATTTGGATGGATCTTTAATACAACAGTGGGGCACACTGTTAATTCTTTGTGGAGCTCTTGATACCAATATATTTTGTCTTATCACTTGGCCTGGGCAAGCACAGAATGCCCATATTCCAGGGAGCTGAGTCAGGGAAGAGAGCAGAAAGAAAAATCTGTGGCTTTATGTTTTCTCTCCTTGTTTTCAGTGTCCCTGCCCTCATTTGTGTCCTTTGTCCATAAGCCCAGAGACTTTCCATTTTGCCCTTTCTGAGGAACCTCCAGTTTTTTTCCACAGTGGGAGAGGAGACCTGGGGGTCTGTTATTTAATGGACTGACAGATCATCTTGTTTCAGGCTTACTTCACTCATACTTTTAGAGGTACTTGGTACCACCAGTTCCTGAACCTTTTGAGGGTTCTATAATACAAACCAGGATTTTCCAGTACCTATAGCTGGTTTAGAATTAATCTCTCTTAGAGGTGTCAAGTCATTTTCCTTCTTTTTTTTTTTTAAGCTTCTGAAAGGGTATCTTTAGTTTCTAAAATTATATTATCATTTCTGTTTTCTTTGTCCTGTGTTGTTTTCTTATGCCTTTTTTTTTCTTTACTTTCATTTTAATGGAGTTTGGAGAGGGAGAGAAGGTAAATGCAGCCATAATTTGTAACAGACATGGATTAGGTATTTACATATGCCAATATACGTCTTTAAAACTTAGCTACTGCTTGTTATTATAAATAACAAACTAAGATTAATAGGCTTCTTGAAAAACTGATGGTAAATTTGGCTCATGGTGGGGGGTTGTGCTAGAGTAGTGTTTCCCCTTTCCCCCAAGCTTTCCTACTTCTTCTTGGTTGGTGCCTGGCCTGAGTAGACCCTTATCTCTCGTAAGAACTCTCCTACTTGCCCTTCAAAGACTCCATCCCTTCACACCTTGGGATACCTTTTTTCCTTCATTTCACCCAAATGTGATCATGTCCTTTGGATGCCTAGAGCTGTGTGCCTAGAGCACAATGCCCAGTAGCCACATGCGTGGCTACCAAGCACTTGAAATGTGGTTAGTCTGAATTAAGGTGTTCTGTAAGTATAAAAGATAAACCAGACTTCAAAGACAGTATTTCAAAAATAGGATGTAAAGCTTTTTTGTATTATACATTGAAATATTGGGCTAACTAAAATATGTTATTTAATTTAACATATTAAATGTTTCCTTTTACATTTTTTAATGTAGCTACTAGAAAATTGAAAATTAACATATGTATGTCACATTATACACCTATTAGACAGCATTATTCACTCTGATTTTCTTTTTTCTTTTCTTTTCTTTCTTTTTTTTTTTTTTGAGAAGGAGTTTTTGCTCTTGTTGCCCAGGAGTACAGTGGCGCGATCTCGGCTCTCCACAACCTCCGCCTCCAGGGTTCAAGCGATTCTCCTACCTCACCCTCCCGAGAAGCTGGGATTACAGGCATGTACCACCACGTTCAGCTAATTTTGTATTTTTAGTAGAGACGGAGTTTCTCCATGTTGGTTGGGTTGGTCTCAAACTCCTGACCTCATGTGATCCGCCCGCCTTGGCCTCCTAAAGTGCTGGGATTACAGGCGTGAGCCACTGTGCCTGGCCTTAACTCTGATCTTCTCATGGGGCAGGAATTGCCCCTTGTTTCAGTTAGTGTTTCTCCATTAGCACCTCACGTATATTGTGAGTAACTTGAAGGTTTAACATCATACTTTTCTATTTCTTTTATTCCCTGATAATTCCTTCCATATAGTTGACTAGCTAAAAGTTACTGAATCAACATTTTTTTAGCCACAGTTTGTCCCTTACAGTTTTTTATTCTGAGGATTAGACAAGTAAATTATTTTTCAGTATATTATGTTAGTTCACCGACTATACCAGTAACAATTATTATATTCAGAAGTGAAACATTTTACTGTATTTATGGGACAGTAACAGTTTCCCCTTTCTGTTCTGATTCTTAGATGCTTTCTCATAAATTCAGCTGTGAAGAGTCACATTATCTTTGGTCTGTGTGACACTATCTTGTTTTATCTATTGCTGTTAATCCCCATATGTCATTTCTCTTACCTTCTGTCCCATAGTACTGTTTTAATGTGTTGTGTGTGTATGTGTGTGTGTGTGTGTGTGTGTGTGTGTGTTCTTACACAGTTTATTTTGGTATGTTTGGTACTTTATGTAAATATCTGTGCACTTAATATATTGCATCTAACTGCTAAATAGCAGTTCGTTGTATGCATCTACCACATTTTACCCATCTGCTCACCAGAGGTGCACATGTGGGTTTTCTCCAACTCTCTGCCACCTCAAAAAAAAAATGCTACAACATCTTCATGCAAGTCTGCTTATGGAACAATGTAAGAGTTTCTTTGGGATGTATAGCTTGGAATGGACTTGCTGGGTCACAGGAAATGTCAGATTGTTCTTCTGGATGGCTGCTTGCCATCAGTAGTGCATGAGAGTTTTTGTATTCCCCTGTCTTTGCCAACATTTCAGAGCTTTCTAATTTTTTGCCACCCAACAGGCATATTATGGTACTACATTGTGGTTTTAACTTGTATTTCTCTTTGATTTTTAGAATCTCTTTATATATTCCTTGGCTTTGAGGGCATTCTTTTCTGTAAATGCCGTTTTTCCTTTGTCCTTTTTTCTATTGGTTGCTGTCTTTTTCTTAGTGATCCTTAGTAGTTCCTTGATTTTTTTTTTTTTTTTTTTTTTGAGATGGAGTCCCACTCTGTCGTCCAGATTGGAGTAGCTGGGACTAAAGGTGAGTGCCACCAAACCTGGCTAATTTTTGTATTTTTAGTAGAGACAGGGTATCACCATGTTGGCCAGGCTGGTCTTGAACTCCTGACCTCAAGTGATCTGCCTCACTTGACCTCCCAAAGTGCTGGGATTACAGGTGTCAGCCACCGCGCCCAGCCAATTTTTTGTTTTCTAGATATTACTCTGTTGTAGGCTTAAGACATTGCAGCTATCTTCTCTTTTCTTCATCTTTCCATAATACCCTTCATGAATAGAAGTCCTTAAGTTTTATAAAATGAACATGCTTTTGAAGTTTGACTTAAATACTTCTATCAGAAGGGTATTCTCTTACATTTTTTTTTTTTTGAAATGGAGTTTTACTGTTGTGCCCAGACTGGAGTGCAGTGGCACAATCTTGGCTCACTGCAACCTCCGCTGCCCGGGTTCAAGCAATTCTTCTGCCTCAGCCTCCTGAGTAGCTGGGATTACAGACATGTGCCACTACCTACACCTGGCTAATTTTGTATTTTTAGTAGAGATGGGGTTCCTCCATGTTGGCCAGGCTGATCTCAAACTCCTGACCTCAGGTGATCCACCTGCCTCGGCCTCCCAAATGCTGGGATTACAGGCATGAGCTACCGTGCGCAGCCTCTCTTACATTTCTTATGCTAATCTTTTATCATTTTGCCTTTCCTGTGTAGGTTTTTGTTCCCTCTAGATTTAGCCTACTTTTGCATCTTAGGTTTTTGGTCTTAGGTAGGGATCTACTATTCTTTTTCTCCATTGGCTGCTATAGTAAACCAGTTTCCTCACTGCTGTCTATTCAGCATCCCATCCTTTCCCCACTGGTTTATGGGGCCCTCTTTATTGTATCTTATGTTCCCATATCTTCATGTCTTTTATTCTTGTATCCTGTTGCATTGGTCTATTTTTTTATTCTTGTAACAATATCTCACAGCTCTCCTTTTCACTTAGCATGGCTTTGCAGTATGTTTATTTTTCTTTTATTTTCTTTATTTCTTTTTCTTTTCTTTTCTTTTCTTTTTTTTTGAGACAGAGTCTCACTGTTACCCAGGCTGGAGTGTAACACGTGCCCCCCGGTTTCAAGATATTCTGCTGCCTCAGCCTCTCAGGTAGCTGGGATTACAGGCATGTACCACCACGCCCTGCTAAGTTTTGTATTTTTAGTAGAGACGGGGTTTCACCATGCTGACCAGGCGGGTCTAGAACTCATGACCTCCAGTGATCCGTCCACCTCAACCTCCCAAAGTGTTGGGATTACAGGCATTATTAAACTTTTTATTTTTTGAAATAATTTGACATACAGAAAAATTGTAAAAATAAATAAATAAAATAATAATAATAATGCAGTAATGATGGTTGGCTCTCTCACATCTTACAGCTTTTTCTTTCCTTAAAGCAGTGGCCATGACTTTCACATATTATGTTACATAGTAGTAGTAATGTACAACTTTGTCTTGTTTCTGATCTTAAATGATTCTGGAAGTTCTCTCCATTTATTTTATTTCATTTTTTTCCTATTCTAGCACTGGAGAATAAGTAAATGAGAATAAAATTTCATTTAGTGTAATATTTGCAAAGGTTGGACGGTTTTTTTAATTGTTTTGATTGTTTTTTGGGGGGGTCAGGGATTTTTATCAAATCAGTGACACTCCATTCTAATCCTGGTTTGCTGCTGAGTTTTGTGGGGGCTTTTTGTAGAGACAGGATCTTGCTATGTTTGCCCAGGCATGTCTCAAACTCCTGGGTTTAAACAGGCCTCTTTCTTCAGCCTCTGAAGGTACTGGATTACAAGTATGAATCATCATGCCTGACCAAGAGTTTTTAAATTATAAATTGTTCAGTCTTATCAAATCCTTTTTCTGTTTTGAATGAAATAATTGCCTAGCTGCTTTCAAAAGTGAAATGTGACTTCGTGAATATCTCTAAAGTATAAAATACTTGGAGAACAGCCATTTATTGTCACAATTTTGCTTTTTAGTTGTGGTTTTTTTTTTTTAAACATTTGGAAACCCTGCCTGTATGTTAAGGAGGTAGCTTATGATTTTAGGATTAGAAAGGATGTAGGGGCACACTTCTTGTGTTTTACAGAAGGGACCAGGTTCTTTTCAGGAAGATTTGAAACATAGTGTAAAGTTGTTGCTGTTTTAAACTTGTAAACCTGATTTCTTCTCATGTGTGAAGTCCTTAAGTAGGCCTCACATTTCAGGTTGGTTCTCTGCCTGCTAGATACGAGGACAAAACTATTCTGGAACCTTATTAATGTAAGAAAATTTTTTTACTGACTTACTGCTGGCAAGGATTTTTTTTTAAAAGATTTTTAAAATGTGTTTAAGAAAGGTCTTCTGATTATGCAGTAATTTACAATCTGTGGTTCTTTTATATGTGGGCAAAATTAAGAACTAAAATGTAAAACAAAATGGAGTGCATTCCCATTGATTTTTCTTATTGCTTTGCAATGATATGGCATCTATGTCAGTTAGTAGTGCTTTGGCTAAACGTCACAAAGACCTAACACAGTGGCCTAAACAAATAGGGGTTTATTTTTCTCCAAAAAGACATCTGCAGGTATGCAGCGTCTTGCTTTAGTTCAGCAGTTCAGTAATAATGGAGTTGGTGGTTTTTTAAAAGTAGTTTTGTCTTTTCTCTCATGTTTGAGACCTTGTATTGTAGCTACAGGATGACATTATATATCCACAGCTACATGGTTGCATTCAAGGAGGAAGGAAGGAACTGTATTGGCAACTCTGTCCTCCCTCCTTACCCTTTATTTTTTCCTGAGACGAAGTCTCACTCTGTCGCTCAAGCTGGAGTGCAGTGGCAGGATCTCTGTTCACTGCAGCCTCCACCTCCTGAGTTCAAACGATTCTCATGCTTCAGCCTCCTGAATAGCTGGGATAGGTGTGCATCACCACGCCTAGCTAAATTTTGTACTTTTAGTAGAGATGGGGTTTCACCATGTTGGCCAGGCTGATCTCGAACTCCTGAACTCAGATGATCCGCCAGCCTCAGCCTGCTGGGATTACAGGTGTGAGTCACCATGCCCAGTCTCCTCTTTTATGATAAATTTCCCCAGACATTACCAACCCCTACCCGCTTACCCACCTAGTAGACCCACCTAGTTGTCACCTAGTAGACTTTAGTAAGAACTGGCCAGAACTAAGCCAGATGGTTATCTCTAGCTGCAGAGAAGTTTGGGAAAACAAGTGTTTGACTGGCCATGTGGTCTCCCTGAACACATGTTCAACTTGAAGAAGGAAATCTCATGCCTTTGGCTGTATTCCACATTATTTTCAGTAGCAGTGTACATATTCTAGTTTTCATGGTGGATGAAGTGATACCAGCTCAGTTCCATGGGAGGGAGAAGAATCAAGGCTCATTTAATCTATAAGAATTAAACTTGGCAGCTTTTGAGTACCCATTAGGTTCATAGTCTGCCATAAAATAATATAAAGGAGCCCAGGCATGGTGGCTTACACCTGTAATATCAACACTTTGGGAGACCAGGGCGGGAGGATCACTTGAGACCAGGAGTTTGAGACCAGCCTGGGCAACATAGTGAGATCCAGCTCTACAAAAAATTAAAACATTAGCCATGTGTGGTGCACGTGCCTGTAGTCCCAGCTACTAGGGAGGCTGAGGTGGGATGACCCCTTAAATCCAGGAGTTCAAGGCTGCAGTTAGCTGTGATCACACTACTGCACTCTACTAGCCTGGGCAACAGAACGATACCCTATTTCAAAAAAAAAAGAAGAAAAATCAAGTTTTTATCAAAGATTTATATAACGTGTATGTGTGCATATGCACGCATGCAGGTTGTTTATTGGCTCCTTAGGAAGAAAAAAATGTATGAAACTGTACAAGAATTCAGAATTATTTGTTTAAATGTTTAGTGTTGATACTGAGTGTTGTGATATAGGAATAGGGAACTTTTTCTTAGGGTCAGTGATGGATACTTGGGAAAATAAAATGAAGTCCAAATGGAGGCAAAAGACGATTTAATTGGCTTCTGTTTTGAGGGAGTTTTTTAAAAGTTAACTCTTAAATTTTTAATTTAAGGACTTTGTCAGGAAACATCAAATTAAATATATTAAGTTTAACCTAACAAACATCAGATCTTTCAATCTGTTGTATGAGGAAATACAAGTTTCTTTCTGCTTTCTATTATGACTGTTGATTTGCATGATTGTGTTTTAGGTTAGGCTGGGTTAGGCTGTGGTAATACACATCGCCAAAATCCTAGTGATTTAACACAGTAAAAAGCTTTTGCTCACACCAGGTCTGCTTGGGGGATCCCAGTAAGGAGAAGTAAGAAATTCTGATGAGATGCAGGGAGAAGGCTTCATGATGATGGCGACAGATGATCTAAACATAAAAGAATGAGTAGGTTTTTCTTAGGTTTAAAGAGAAGAAAGGACATTCAAACTGAGGGGGAACAATCCTTTGACTGAGTCAGAGCTAAACTCAAAGCTAGAGTATACTGGATGATGTAGTGAGAGAGGAAGAATAGATGAGCAGCCCTTGAATTCATTTAACATTCAGCAAAAATATGTTGCATATCTGCTATGTGCTAGGCACTGTTTCAGATTTTGGGGAATATCTGATAATGAACAAAACCCCAAAACCCTGTCCTCGTGAAGGTTACAACATGCTAGTAGATGAAGTCCTAAGGAGTTAGTATTTTTATGAAAAGCACATTAGTGAGTAAGCAAAGATAGGAATGTTGGATGCCTATCAATCTTAAGATTTTCCTGGCTGGGCACGGTGTCTCACACCTGTAATCCCAGCACTTTGGGAAGCCAAGGTGGCTAGATCACTTGAGGTCAGCAGTTCAAAGCAGTTCAAGACCAGCCTGGCCAACATAGTGAAACCCTGTCTCTACTAAAAATAGAAAAATTAGCCAGGTGTGGTGGCACACATCTGTAGTTCCAGCTACTCGTGAAGTCAGGGCAGGAGAATTGCTTGAATCAGGCGAAGGTTGCAGTGAGCTGAGATTGTGCCACGCATTTCAGCTGACAGAGGGAGAATCCATCAAAAAAAAAAAAAGATTTTTCGAATATTCTGTTTTACATGAAATAGAAGGCAGTTGGTTTGCATGAAAAGTATTATTTCATCAATTTTACTGCCTCATGGAAAGCACACATGTTGAAGTGAGATAAAACATAGAGATGAATATCTGAAATTAAAACATTTTATTTGGGAAGCAAGAATTGCAATTTGGGGCGCACACACAGACCACACGGTGGTCTTCAGTATGTCTGAAGAACAAAGTAAAGGATGGAGGGGTTTTTTTGTTTTTTGTTTTGGAGACGGAGAATCACTCTGTTGCCAGGCTGGAGTTCAGTGGCTCCATCTTGGCTCACTGCAGCCTGTGACTCCCTGGTTCAAGCGATTCTCCTGCCTCAGCCTTCCAAGTAGCTGGGATTACAGGCATGCATCACCACGCCCAGCTAATTTTTGTATTTTTAGTAGAGACGGGGTTTCACCATGTTGGCCAGGATGATCTTGATCTTCTGACCTTGTGATCCGCCAGCCTCAGCCTCCCAAAGTGCTGGGATTACAGGTGTGAACCACTGCGCCGGGCCCCAGCTGCTATTCTGAGATCCAAGGGATAATGAATTTCTGTTTTTGTTTTCATGAAACTTAAATTCTAGTGTAATCAAAATTATGTAGAAATAAATATAAACGTGATCACCCAACTTCTTTTAAAATTATACTGCAGTTGATGTAATCATTCGCATTACAATAGCATGCATCTTGTGCACCACAAAATCTACCTGTTTTTGTATTAAAGCCTTAGTGTCAAAGCTTTGTTATCATTTTAGTCTTTTCTTTTATCAACTCCGTATTTCTAAATGGGCTATTTTCCCAAAGTTCTAATATGGAAATTAGAATCATTTTTGTTATAGGAACAGTGCTACAAGTTACCTAGATTTGTAACTAGGTCATAAAAAGCCTGCTTTATCTAAAATAGACATTTGCAGTAAAAACTTATAAATTGTTGTTGGGATGCAGTATTATGCGATAATTTAGTAAAGCAGACAACCGCCTATCCCCAAACCTGGTATGTGTGAAAATACTAGTTAGAGTAATAATGAAGAAGTAGATGGAGATTAATGTGGAAATTCTGAAAAGTACATCTTTTGAGAAATTCAGAGGTAGATGGCACAGGTTTTAAAGCTTACTTTCACTTGAAAACCCCTGAATTTCATTTTCTTTGGCAAGTGTATTACAAAGCTGTTTATCAGCTAGATCAGGCTTGTTTTGACTGGTGGGTATATAGAGGAAAACAGGGCATTTTCCCGGACAAAAAGTTGGAAAAGAGAAACATATAAAGGGGCTCGAAAGTGGTTGTGAGTGCGTATGAAAGTGAGCAGGCGTTAACAGCCACAATGGGGAATGAATTGGGACATCTAATCCTTTGAGTGTGTATAGGGCCAAGGGAGCAGTAGTAGCAGGATGCCTGCGCATACAGAAGTGGACACAGAAGTGTAATTCTCAGACCTGAATGTTTCATAGGATAGAGACATATTGAGTACTTATTCAGCATGCATATTGAGTGCTTTATTCATCTGTTCAACAAGGACCATACAGTCTAGCTGTTTCTTTAAGCACATTGTTTTGAATTACTGTTAGCAGTGTAGTGTAGAAGGAAATTGGGAATCCAGATTCTCTACGGATTTCCCCCTGAACAGTACGTGGCTGTATCCTTATCTGGTGAATGGGGACGTTAGCGTTTCCCTGCTCCACCGGCTGTAGTGAGGCTCAGGTGTGCAGGTGCACTTATTAGCATATGGAAAAGTTGAGCACTGTATAACCAGAAGACAGCCCTTTTACTCCTATTTTATATAACAGCCATGTCTGCAAAATATCTAATTTCTTCCTGAACACCCAGTTGAACTTTAACACTTGATATTTTTCTTCTCAGAATTCTCATTTTCCTCATAAATTTATATTATGTGGTTAAATTCCTTTGAAGTGCTAGATACTTTAGGATTAAAGTAGGAATGTTGTATCTTCAACTAGAAGCTCTTAGAACTTGGCGAGTACTCTGTGTTCTCTCATTTCCTTATCTTTGTGTATGCTGTATTGCAGCACACATCACATGGAGATGGGCGTCAAGAAGTTACCTCTCGCACTGGCCGCTCAGGAGCTCGGTGTAGAAACTCTATAGCTTCTTGTGCAGATGAACAACCTCACATCGGAAACTACAGACTGTTGAAAACAATCGGCAAGGGGAATTTTGCAAAAGTAAAATTGGCAAGACATATCCTTACAGGCAGAGAGGTAAATACCAGTTATGCTTATTTCTGTTATGACTGTTGCTTTGTTTATTTCCATGTGTGAGAGAGAAAAGAATACGGATATATTTCTAAGCTAACTAAGCTTTTTATTTGTTTTATTTTATTTTATTTTATTTTCAAGACAGGGTCTCTCCCTGTCACCCAGGCTGGAGTGAAGTGGTGCAGTCATGGCTTATTATAGCCTCAATCTCTCGGGCTGAGGTGATTCTCCCACCTCAGCCTCCTGAGTAGCTGAGATTACAGGTATGTGCTGCCACACCAGGCTAACTTTTTAAAAAAATTTTTGTAGAGACAGAGTTCTCACCATGTTGCTCAGGCGGGTCTCAAACTCCTGAGCTCAAGCAGTCCTCCTGCCTCAACCTCCACAAGTATTGGGATTATAGGCATGAGCATAGTGCCTGGCTGATTAAGCTTTTTCTTTTCGGGGGTGTGGGTGCAGGGGACGAAGTCTTGCTCTGTAGCCCAGGCCTGGAGTGCAGTGACGTGGTCTCAGCTCATTACAACCTCTGCCTCCCAGGTTCAAGCAATTCTCCTGCTTCAGCCTCCCTAGTAGCTGGAATTACAGGCATGTGCTGCCACGCCTGACCAATTTTTGTTTTTTTTTTAAGTAAAGATGGAGTTTCATCATGTCAGCCAGGCTGGTCTCAAACCCCTGACCTCAGGGGATCCGCCCACCTCACCCTCCCAAAGAGCTGGAGTTACACGCGTGAGCCACTGTGCCCAGCCTAATTAAGCTTTTTCAAAAGAACATAAAACATATATTAGTTGCCTGGGAGTTATTTTGCTTTCCCATTACTTTAAATGTTGTAAATATCATAGAGGGTTTAAATAATCTTTACCTTTAAAAATGACTAATGTTGCTGGGCGCGGTGGCTCACGCCTGTAATCCCAACGCTTTGGGAGGCTGAGGCGGGCAGATCACAAGGTCAAGAGATGGAGACCATGCTGGCCAACATGGTGAAACCCCGTCTCTACTAAAAATAGAAAAATTAGCTGGGCACGGTGGCGAAGGTTGCAGTGAGCCGAGATGGCGCCACTGCACTCTAGCCTGGTGACAGAATGAGACTCTGTCTCAAAAAAAAAAAAAAAAAAAGAGTAATGTTTTGTTCTTTTTCAGTAGTAAACGTCTGTCACCACAGTAAAAATTGTCTTTAACTTAAGGTACACATTTACAGGTTTGAGCTCATGTTACTTGCAAATCAACAGTATTGTCAGTATTTACAAATTTATCTTCAAGAGGTTTCTTCATTTCTCTACTTTTCTCATAGTGTATGTGTAATGGGTTATTGTGTAGGAAGGCACATACTTTCCTAACCTTTGTGAAATGGCTTTCTGCTCAGCCCCATTTCTATTAATAAAAAAATACATGCATTAAAACCACAAAATTAACTCCCTCCTGTTGTGTGGTACAGAGTCTGTTTTGCTGCGCTTTTTTTTTTTTTTTTTTTTTTTTGACAAAGTTTTGCTCTTTCACCAGGCTGGAGTGCAGTGGCCTGATTTCGACTCACTGCAACCTCCACCTCCTGGGTTCAAACGATTTTCCTGCCTCAGCCTCCCAAGTAGCTGGGATTACAGGTGCCTGCCACCATGTCCAACTAATTTTTGTATTTTTAGTAGAGACGGGGTTTCACTATGTTGGCCAGCATGGTCTCGATCTCTTGACCTCGTGATCCGCCCACCTCAGCCTCCCAAAGTGCTGGAATTACAGGCGTGAGCCATTGTACCTGGCCTGTTTTGCTTCTTTGATGTAGTTTGTTGCATTTAGGTCTTTGCACCTACTGTTCCCTGTACATGAAATACTCTTTACTCTTTTCTGTTTAGGGATCACTTCTGAGAATCATTGACAGATCATCTTTCCCTATGCATGGGATCCCATAAAAATCCAAATGCCCCCTTTTATAGCACAATTTACGTTGTATTGGAATTGCCCGTTTGTTGTCTCCTCTAGTCTGTAAACAAAAACGACAGAACTTAACACAGTGCTTGGACCCTGTTAGGTACTTAATAAATATTTGTTAAATGAATGTAATAATACTGTTGTTGTTGTTGTTTTTTGGAGGAGGGTGACAGTCTTGCTCTGTTGCCCAGGCTGGAGTGCAGCAGTGCCATCTCAGCTCACTGCAACCTCTGCTTCCTGGGTTCAAGTGATTCTCCCGCTTCAGCCTCCCGAATAGCTGGGATTACAGGCACCCACCACCACACCCAGCTCATTTTTTGTATTTTTAGTAGAGATGGGGTTTCACCATGTTGGCCAGGCTGGTCTCGAACTCCTGATGTCAAGTGATCTGCCCGCCTCAGCCTCCCAAAGTGCTGGGATTACAGGCGTGAGCCACCGTGCTTGGCCTGAATGTAATAATACTTTTGAAGGAAGCTTTTAAAACAAATGCACCAAAACTGTGACACATACACTATAGCATTCATGCCTACAGCCCACCAGGCCTGGGGCTGCAGGAGCATGAGCCCTGGGTCAGTTATCTGTCAACAGGCATCC
Source organism: Leontopithecus rosalia (assembly GCA_028533165.1). Taxonomy (NCBI): domain Eukaryota; kingdom Metazoa; phylum Chordata; class Mammalia; order Primates; family Cebidae; genus Leontopithecus; species Leontopithecus rosalia. The sequence continues at coordinate 121,885,736 of CM052655.1, forward strand.
TCTGTTTGCAGCAGTGTGCCCTATAAATATTCTCATTTCCTGTGTGTGCTGAGACTTGGAAAAGGTTGGAAAGCACTGGACTGTGCTAACTTGGAATCTTAAAAGACTCTTGCCAGAAATTTGCCTCTTCACAATTCATCCCAATTTTAGTGATAAAATCCTTGTGGATTTTTAGTCATGACTCCTGTTGTTGAGTTACCTTAGATTACTTTTGGAACCTGTAAACAGCTTGTGTGGGCGGAGCTGTCCCTGTTGTCCTTGATTAAAGCTTTTTTGAGATAAGGAACCAGACCTCTTGAGTTTAATTCCCACCAGTTCCAGTTGGCTACTTGCCAGCTTCCTGATGTGGGCAGAGGTGGTGGGCTAAGAGCATTGGGACACACACACCCTCTCCCATTTACTTTACCTAACTTATATTGGCCGGAGTCTGGCCTCTGGTGTTTACTTCTAGTAGGTTCTTTCTCTAGAAATCCTTGAATATGACTGGCACTGGTTTAATTTAAAATTTTTGTCAGTTTTTTAATAACTTTGAACAAAATCATTTTACTTTTTTTTTTTGCCTATTGTAGATATGATCCAGAATCATATAAAATGTAAACATTATAGAAATTCATTATGTAGAAAGTAAAAGTTCCTTGAAATTTGTCTCTTCAAAGACAATCACTTTCAGCAGTTTGGTATATATTCCCAGAGTTTTTTTATATAGACATTAACTTTTTTAAAGATTTTAACAAAAAGGGACTCATATGGGACATAATGATAGTTTTTTTACTTAGTAATGTACCTTGACTGTGTCTGGGTCTTAGTACTCGTAGATATGACACACTCAGTTTAAACGCAGCGTTGTCTTCCTCTGTTGGGTGGTATCATAGTTTATTTCATATCAGTGGGCATTAGAGTTGTTTCTAATTTTTTGTTATTACGAATGTATCTGCAGTGGACATTCTTTAGCATTGTGTGTTCTTGTTAAGTGTTTCTGTAGGATAATTCCTAGAAATGGAAGTCCTAGGTCAAAGTCAATAAATATTTGACATTGTAATAGATATTACTAAATTTGTGTTGAATAAAAAGTGATGTGTACCTACTTTGTCATCCTACCAAAATGATGAATGTTCATTTTCCTACATGCTTTTACACTAGATAATTTTTGTCTATCTGAATGTCTCAGTCTGTTTTTGCTGCTGTAACACAATACCGGAGACTAGGTAATTTATAAGGGTAAGAAATATATTTCTTACAGTTGTAGAAGCTAAAGAAGTCCAAGATCCAGGGCCTGCATCTGGCCAGGGCCTTCTTGAAACATGAAGGGCATGATGGAAGGGCAAAGGGTGGAGAGTAGTGGGGAGGGAAGGGAAGAGGAGGAGAAAGAGAGAAGAGAGGGCAGAGCCCTTGCAGCCTGATTGCCTCTCTAGGGCCCCACCTCTTAGTACTGCTGCAGTGGCAGTTACATTTTAACATGAGTTTGGGAGGAGACAAACGTTCAAACCGTAACATGGATGGACAAAAAAAAAAGGTTGTAGGAAAAAAACAGAAGTTGCTTTTTCCCTTTTCACTACTTAGATTTATGATCTTTTAATATATTTTCTTCATTCATATTTTCTTTTTAAAACAAATTCCCTGGCCACCCGCAGTAACTCATGCCTCTAATCCTAGTGCTTTGGGAGGCCATGGCAGGAAGATCACTTGAGCCCAGGAGTACAAGGCTGCATTGAGCTATGATTGTACCACTGTACTCCAGCCTGGGCAGCAGTGGACGTGTTCTAAAATAAATAAATAAATAAAGCAACTTTCCTGTTTATATCATTTATTCATCTTTCTTTAAAAAAAAAATCTTAGTAATTTAAACCCTTTATGTTTTAGTCATCTGTCTGATGTGTCTGTTGTGTAGGTTATGAATATTTTTCCCTAGGTTGTTACTTCTCTTAACTGTTTATGATGTCTTATCTTAGGGAAGTTTTAAAATATTTATGTGGCAAAATTGTTTCATCTTTTTCTTTATGACCTTTGGGTTTCATGTCTTCCTGAAGATTTGTCCCATGACTTAAAAACAGTTCTGTATCTTCTTCAAATATTCCTCTTACGGCTCACATTTTAACATTTAATTCATGTGGTGTATAGTTGGGAGGATTCGTATTAGGTGTAGGGATATGGCTTTTTTTTTCCCACTTGGATTACAATTGTCTCCATCAGTTCTCTCCCGCTGATTGAAGATACCTGCGTTAACACGTGCTAAATTCTTGTATGCATCCTGTTGTTTCTCCAGTCTATTTAGTCCCATACCATGGTGTTTTTATTACTACAGCTGTGGATTATATATTTTAGGTCAAGTTCCCCTCTTGATGACTCTTTTTTTTTTTGTGAGACAGAGTCTTACTCTGTCACCAGGCTGGAGTTCAGTGGCGCTAACTTGGCTCACTGTCTTCTTCACCTCCAGGATTCAAGTGATTCTCCTGCCTCATCCTCCCAAGTAGCTGGGATTGCAGGTGCTTGCCACCGTACCAGGCTAATTTTTGTAATTTTAGTAGAGACAGAGTTTCATCATGGTGGCTAGGATGGTCTCGATCTCTTGACCTAATGATTTGCCCGCCTTGGCCTCCCAACGTGGTGGAGTTACAGGTGTGAGCCACTGCACATGGCCAATAATTCTTATTTTTCAAAATTTTCATTTATATATATTTCGGCCATTTACTCTTCCAGATGAATTTTAAAATTAAATTGTCATTTTCTAAAAATGGAACATGAACTTTTGATTAGACTAAGTTTCACAGGATTAGTTGTGTTTTGTTTGTTTGTTTGTTTTGTTTTGTTTTGTTTTGCTAGTGGCAGTAGAATTTATTCAGATGTGCCTTAATATACTTGCTGGTGCTTGCCCATGGTGCTCTTTATATATAAGGCCTGGACATTCTGCCAGTTTTTCTCAAACAGTGACACCAAGAAGTTAATAGCCAGGTGAATGTTCTACACAAGCTCTTTGTCTGTCATCTTCATGTGGCCAACAGCCACAGCCAGACATAACCCCTTCTTCATTTGGAACTTGATTATGGACTTTGTCTCATTCACTTTGGCCAACATGTTTTCGCTGCGTGAGAGCAGGGTACGGAACTTCCCTGCCTTTTTTAGGCCTGGGCCAAGGATTCATGGGATTTGCTTGATGTGAGACTCTTAAGCCAAAAATACACCATACTTCTTTGGCCCACTTCTTGACCAGTTTCTTATTCTTGTTGAGTTTTTTCAGTGCCTCAATGTCCATGTGGGGGATATCCATGTGGCCTTGTCCTTGTCACAGTGCTGCTGGTTCCCCAGGACGTACACTTGGGGCAGGGAGCGGACTTAAGCCTGACGGTGCCCAAGTAGCACTTGCCCTTCTAGGGGTCATGGTTCTTCAAGCTGATCTGCAACTCTACCGTCTCCAGGAACTTGCGGCACTTGCACTGGTTCCCGTGCAGGACTTCCTGCACCACCTCGTACAGGGTGTCGTGGGAGACTTTGCTGTTCATGGCTTCTCCACCCATGCTAACTGGAAAAGAGGGATTAGTTGATTTTCTAAATTATTATTAGTTTGGGAGGAAATTGATATTTTCATGATGCTAAGTCTTTTCTATTCAGGAATATGCAGTGTGTCTCAAATTTGTTTTCAGGGTTTATAACTTTTTTCATCTCTTTTTATGTAATGCTTGTTAAATTCAGTCTGAGATATTTTATAATTTTTGTTGCTAATGTAAATGTAATATTGCCTCAAGGCAATATTATATAACATCTCGCATTTGGGAAACTTTTGATCTCTCATTTGGAACATCGAAAATTAAGTTTATGTTATTTTTTAATAGCACACTTTTTATTTGGTTTCAGTTCTGTGAATTTTAGCTCATGTACAGGTTCATGTTACCACCATTATAATCAGGATATGGAACAGTCCCATTGCTCCAGTCCCTTGTACTGTCCATTTAAATGGTAACCGCCTCCCCTACCATAACCTCCTGCAACCCCCTTTCTTTTCTCCATCCTCATAGTTTTATTTACTTTTTTTTACTTTTTTTGAGATAGAATCTTTATCTATACCCCAGGCTGGAGTGCAGTGGTTCTGTCTTGGCTCACTGAAGCCTCCGTCTCTTGTTCAAGCAGTCCTCCCACCTCAGCCTCCCCAGTAGCTGGACCACAGGCACACAGCACTGCACCCAGCTTATTTTATTTTATTTTATTTTATTTTTGGTAGAGACGAGGTTTCACCATATTGTCCAGGCTGCTCTTGAACTCCTGAGTTCAAGCAGTCCATTTGCCGTGGCCTCCCAAAGTCCTGAGATTACAGGTGCGAGCCACCATGCCTAGGCAGTTGCCTTTTCTTGAGAATATCAAATAAAATGGGATCATATGATACGTGTGTAACCTTTTGAAACTGGCTTATTCTCACTCAGCATAATGCCTTTGAGATTGATTCAGGCTGTTGCATATATTGACAGTTTGTTCCTTTTTGTTGCTGAGAAGTATTCTGTTGTATGGCTAGACCACAGTTGTATCAGCTCTCCCGCTGAAGGATATTTGAATAGTTTCCAGTGTTTGGCAATTATGAATCAAGCTCCTGTACAAGTTTTTATGTGAATATAAGTTTTATTTTCTCCAGGAGTGACATTACTGGATCATATGGTAAAGAATTAAGTGAATTATTAACTAGAAAACAGGTTTTATATAACAGTATAATATTCCTTGTAGAAAGCAACCTAAAGCCTCTGGTCTGTATTGGTATATTTTTATTACTTAGTACTGTTCTCAGCTAACATCTTATTTTTGTCAGTGTTCTCTTGCCCTGTGATGGGAATGTGATATATTTTGCCTGTTGAAGAACTAAAACCTCTGAAGAAAACCCAGAGGGTTGCAGAAAGAGTGCGGCATTGATGATTTGGGGACTTAGTTTATTCTGAGGCAGTATAAGATCAAGGGTTATTGATCTTATTGTGTGTTGTGTTGAAAGTTTTAATTGCTATCCTTGTGGTAAGAACAGAGATGTAGAATTATATAGTGAAAAGAATTTTCTAAAAGACGGGAGTAGGGCTAAGCTATATCGTGCATTTAAGTTACAAGGATGTTGTTGAACATAAAAAATACTCACGAAAAACTGTGTGTTCATTGGAAGAGAGGCATTTTAATTTAACAAACATGTTGGAGTAAGAATTAAAACCAAAGATACATTAATACGTACACTCTGGGGACCATTCTAAATCACATCTTTAAATAGCCTACTTATGGTGTAAGTTCAATTTAGATGAGACCTCCCCCCCCCAGCATGGTTTAGACCATGAACCAATCAGAAAGGGACATCAAAATGCTCATTTTATGTATTTTTAAAATACATGTACCAGTTGTGAAATTCATCTGATTTAGCTCTTAAATGAAAATGCTACCCATTATCTATATTGTCCTGGAAGCATCCATCCCATATTTACTGTGAATTTGGGGGCATTAGTTGTGTCTGCTATCTTGCTTTTGACCAACTTTTCATAGCTTATGGTTATTTTGGTGTGGTATATTGCCTGTTTTACACCAGTTTTCTTTCAAGTTCACTATTTTCCCCCCAACTAATTTTCATAGCCTCCCAGAGATCTTTCCCCTCACATGAACTACAGGAGAACTCACTTCTATCAGTCATTTGTACTTAATTAGAGTTATTTATTGTTAAAAGATTATTTTCCTAAAGTAATGCATGCACATAGCTTAAGTCAAATATACTAAAAACTTGTAATGACAATCAGAAGTTTCTTACCCCTCTTTTTCCTAGCCTCAGGGAGATGTTAGGCCAAGGTATTTTTTAGAAGATGGACAAAATATCAATATATTTCTTTACTAATGGGGATAATCTAATAGAAAGGAGGAAAATGGAACTGCGGAAGAGATTTTGGAAAAGGTGAGGGGATGATGGAGACATTGGCCTTTGGATAAAGTGGACAATTCTTCCATAGAAATAGGAGGAAAGCTGGCCGGGCGTGGTGGCTCACGCCTGTAATCCCTGCACTTTGGAAGGCTGAGGCAGGTGGATCACCTGAGGTCAGGAGTTCAAGACCAGCCTGGCCAACATGGTCAAACTTCATCTTTACTAAAAATACAAAAAATTAGCTGGGCGTGATGGCAGGTGCCTGTAATCCCAGCTACTCAGGAGGCTGAGGCAGGAGAATCACTTGAACCTGAGAGGCAGAGGTTGCAGTGAGTTAAAATCACACCAGTTCCCTCCAACCTGGGAAGCAAGAGCAAAACTCCATCTCCAAAACAAATAAATTAAATAAAACAAAGAAATAGGAGGGAAGCAGAGGGTGCTGGCATCAGTGCAGGTGAGGGGATGCTAGTGGTAGTAGGAGCTTGTAGAAATTCTCTTCTGAGTGCAGCTATATTTTCACTAAAATGGAAAGCAAACTCATCTAAGATGAGATATGTTAGAGATGTGAATAGATTAAGTAATTGCCAGACCAGCAGGAGAGTAAATAGAGTAGAGAAAAAAGAATTGCCAGGCAGCCTAAGGCTTCCCTGAGGTTGGTCACCAAGGATTTAAAGTGGGAAGAGTCAGCGTGGAGGTGTGTTACTCTCCACCTGCATTCAGTTGCCCAGCTGCAGGCAGGGCATTTGCAGAGATTGGGGTTTTGTCACGTTAGCATAGTGAAACGAGAAAGGAGCAAGGGCATTGATATGGAACCTCCCAGGGAGTGATCACAGTGAAATTAGGGATACAATTAGGAAGGAAGAACTTGAGGAAGACTCACCCTGTGAAGGTGGTGGGGTAAGTGGACTGCAGATGCTGGTGAGTTCCAGCAGCTATTGGAGTACTAGATTGAGTGAGCTGGAAGGTAGGAGAAGTTGGTTAAAGACTAGTAAGCTCAAAATTGAATCATGAAAGGTTTTCAGATATTGGTAATATCAGAGACTGGAGTATGACCATGTAAGTGGCTTAAGTATGTAACTTTTTTTTTTCTTTCTGGAAGTTTATCCTTGGTTTTTAGAAATTTCCCCTTGAGGTGCCAAGAGAGTTAGTCTTCATTCATTGTTCTTGGTGCTCATTGGACCCTTTTAATACAGAGATTTTTGTCTTTCAGTTCTGGAAATTTGTCTCTTGTTTTTCTTTTTAACTTAATCGTCATTCCGGAATCCTTAACCAAAGACTAGAGGGCTTGAAAAGAGCCTCAATTTTTATAAAAATCTGTCTTCTGTCTCTGTTCTTTTACTTTCCGGGAAATATTTTTAACTTTATCTTCCAGTCTTTCTGTTAAAAATATGTATGGGGGCTGGGTGTGGTGGCTCATGCCTGTAATCTCAGCACTTTGGGAGGCTGAGGCAGGAGGATCACTTGAGGTCAGGAGTTTGAAACTAGCCGGGCCAACAGGGTGAAACCCCCTCTACTAAAAAAATCTAAAAAAAATTAGCCAGGTGTGGTGTCACATGCCTGTAATCCCAGCTATTTGGGAGGCTGAAGTAGGAGAATCGCTTGAACCCCGAGGTGAAGGTTGTGCCACTGTGCAAGTGAGCCAAGATTGAGCCACTGCACTCCAGTCTGGGTGACAGAGCAAGACTCCATCTCCAAAAAAAAAAAAAGTGGGGCTGGGCGTGGTGGCTCCCGCCTGGAATCCCAGCACTTTGGGAGGTCAAGGCAGGTGACTCACAAGGTGTCAGGAGTTAAAGATGAGCCTGGCCAAGGTTGTAAAACCCCCATCTCTACTAAAAATACAAAAATTAGCCAGGCATGACGGTGGGCACCTGTAATCCCAGCTGCTCGAGAGGCTGAGGCAGGGAATTGCTTGAACCTGGGAGGCGGAGGTTGCAGTGAGCTGAGAGCTGATATTATGCCACTGCACTCCAGCCTGGGCAACAGAGGGAGACTCCATCACACACACACACACACACACACACACACACACACACACACACACACACAGCATTCATATCATGAATGCTGTTTCTTCTGCTGGCTTCCTGAGAATGGTAAAGGCTTTTTTTTTTAAAAAACCTTTTTTTTGAGACAGAGTCTCCCTCTGTCACCCAGGCCTGGATGCAGTGGCACAATCTCGGCTCACTGCAACCTCTCACAAGTCATGTTAACAAGTTTGGAGAATAGAGGAGAAAAAAAATTCCACAATCCTAGTATTTTGCATACCGTTCTCATTTTTGTATATTCTCCATATACATGTTTTTTCAACATTTTTATTGTAATTTTGTATCTCATTTTTTTCTGCCCTTGGATTTTTATCCAAAGCAGTTTCTATATTGCCACGTAATTGTCATAATTGTTCATTTCAGTGGTTACGTACAATGCCATTGATGAAAACAGCAGTTTTCAAACTTTTCTGTCTCAGAACTCCTTTAAATTGAAAATTGAGAACTCCTCAAAGCTTTCATTTATTAGGGTTATCTATATTGATAGCTACTGAATTGAAGTTACTTAGGAACTTAAAATATATATTAATTCATTAAAAATAATCCTGTTGCATGATAATGTAAATTACACATTTTCATGAAAAACAACTCTTTTCCAAAGCAAATTATTGAGACAGTAACATTGTTTAAATTTTTGGCAAACCTCTTTAATGTCTGGCTTAACAGAAGATAGCTGGGTTCCTGTATCTGCTCTGCATTCACACTATTTCGGTGTGTTGTTTTGGTTGAAGTGTATGAAGAAATGTATGGCCACCAAAGGAAGGGAGTATCTTAATACCCTTTTCAGCTGATTGTGGATGTTGTTCTTTGACTCAGTGTTTTTTGGGGGTGAGTAGACAGTGATGAATCGAATTTTTATTCAAAACAACTGTTAGTGACTGACAATAAAAAGTTAAAACCCAGAATGATTTGCTTCAATTTAAAATTAATTATATCCCAAGAACAGGAGTCTACCAGCTTGCCCGAGGGGAGGGGTGAGCTGGCTCAGGTCACAAACAGCAGGTCAAAACTCCTGTGCTGATCAGTGGGATGGGAATTGGGATCAAGATTGCCCCTGTGAATAGCCACTGCACTGCAGCCTGGGGAACATGGCTCTTAAAAAAAAGAAACACGCCTGTAATCCCAGCACTTTGGAAGGCCGAGCTGGGCGGATCACGAGGTCAAGACATCAAGACCATCCTGGCCAACATGGTGAAACCCCATCTCTACTGAAAATACAAAAATTAGTTGGGCATGGTGGCACGTGCCTGTGGTCCCAGCTACTTGGAAGGCTGAGGCGGAAGAATCACTTGAACCCAGGAGGCAGAGGTTGCAATGAGCCGAGATTGCGCCACTGCACTCCAGCCTGGTGACAGAACAAGACTGCGTCTCAAAAAAAAAAGAAACAGGCTGGGCGCGGTGGCTCACGCCTCTAATCCCAGCACTTTGGGAGGCCGAGGCGGGTGGATCACGAGGTCAAGAGATCGAGATCATCCTGGTCAACAAAGTGAAACCCCGTCTCTACTAAAAATACAAAAATTAGCTGGGCATGGTGGCGCATGCCTGTAATCCCAGCTACTCGGGAGGCTAAGGCAGGAGAATTGCCTGAACACAGGAGGTGGAGGTTGCGGTGAGCCGAGATCACACCACTGCACTCCAGCCTGGGTGACAGAGCAAGACTCCATCTCAACAACAACAACAAGAACAAAGTGCTGGGATTATAGGCATGAGCCACCGCACCCAGTCAGCACTTTTCTTTATTGTGGTAAAATATATACAACACATAAGTTACTTTAACCATTTTTTAAGTGTGTAGTTCAGTGACATCAAGTATATGTACATTGTTGGACACCCGTCACCACTATTCATTTTCAAGGCAAATAGTTAATACTTTTTGTGGATTCATCTACTTGATGCAATTTATTTGTAACCCCAAAATCAGTACAGTGCGTTGGTAATCCTTTTTGGACATGTGCAGAATGGTGAAAAAATGTGCACATCCCTAGCTGTGGTTCAGCAAGGGAACACTTTGCCTTCTTATTTCAGTCTTTGTGCTGTGAACCAGTATCTTTTTTGTGGTCTATTTAATGCCTTTTTTTTTTTTTTTTTTGCATTTTTGTACTTTTTGTTGATGATTTTGCTGTTTAAAATGGGCCCTAAGCATAGTGCTGAAGTGCTAGCTAGTCTTCCTAACGCACACTTGAGTGAAACTTACCTAACACATGCATTTGCTTTGTAAGGCACATCATAACCTTGCTATGGATGAAACTGGACATTTGAGTTTTTCCTTGCACTGTGCATGGCTTTGATGCTTTACAAAGAAGATGCATGTGTTAGAAATTTCACTCAGGTGTGCATTTCAGTGCTGCGATTGTGAATTCAGTGTTAACCAATAATATATAAAGAAGACACGCACATAAAACAAATTGATCAGTTGATGCAAAAATGTTGTGACGAGAAGCTTGTAGAAACCTAACCCTATATTTCCCCTAGAAGCAATGATTTAGTATTCACTAATTCAGTGAGTACAGTAACTTTGTAGAATATTACCATAAATAACAAGAATTGACTATATCTCCTTTTTTGAAAAAAGAGGCTTTGTTATGGGAAGGGCACTAGGAAAAATCATAGGCTTTCCTCATTTGCCTGATTTTTGATTCTGTTCATGTCTTCAAGAGGGGAGACCTAAGAAGAAAACTGAGAGCTCCCAGTAAATGGGTAACAGGTGCCTGGCTTAGCTTCATGGAGGCCAGAAGAACTTTGGCCTTTACACTGGGACATTTCATACACACAGCAATTGTTTTCCCCAGACAGTTGAGTTTTTCCTTTTCCAAGCATATTCTAGGGTTGTCTTCCTGTGCCCTACTACATGTGTCACTATACTGTTATATTTTTATCTCCCAGAAATTCGTCAAAGTCACTTTTCTACTGGCGACATGGCACCCCTTCCTTTCTCTTGACCATTCCTTGTCATTTGGTCTCTGTTCTTCAGTGGGCCTGTCAGGTGGCAGGAGAGAGAAATGCATGTGATCAGTATGCCATTGTTAACCATTGTCCTCATTATGGTTATGAAAATAGCTTTGCATTTAATTATTTTTATTCAAGTTACATATTACACACAGTTTAAAGAGTTAGGGTTATGGTTCAAGACTTGTTACAAGAGTCCCCCCAGACTTACCTGTTTCCCTGTCTCCCAAGATGGCCACTTTTAATCTTTTAAAGTTATTCTTTAGTCTTTTAAATGTTTCTTTCATATTTTATAACATGCTTGTAGTCTTACTTGTTTTTCAGGTTTAGGCATTATCTATTGACATTTAAAGTCATCATGGACTTTAAAAAATACAAAAACTCTTTATTGAAATGTACCACAGGCTGGGTGTGGTAGTTCATGCCTGTAATCCCAGTACTTTGGGAGGCTGAGGTAGGCAGATCACCTGAAGTCAGGAATTTTGAGACCACCCTGACCAATATGGTGAAACCCTGTCTCTACTAAAAATACAAAAATCAGCCAGGCATGGTGGCATGTGCCTGTAGTCCCAGCTACTTGAGAGGCTGAGATAGGAGAATTGCTTGAACCCAGGAGACAGGTTACAGTGAGCTGAGATCACGCCACTGCATTCTGGCGTGGGTGACAGAGCGAGACTCCATCTCAAAAGGAAAAAAAAAAAGGCCAGGTACAATGGCTCATGCCTGTAATCCCAGCACTTTGGGAGTCCAAGGTGGGTGAAAAATGAGGTCAAGAGATCAAGACCATCCTGGCCAACGTGATGAAACCCCGTCTCTACTAAAAATGAAAAAAATTAGCCGGGCATGGTGGCACACAACTGTAGTCCCAGCTACTTGGGAGGCTGAGGCAGGAGAATCGCTTGAACCTGGGAGGCAGAGGTTGTAGTGAGCCAGGATCATGCCACTGTACTCTAGCTGGGACGACAGAGTAAGACTCTGTCTCAAAAAAAAAAAAAGAAGAAGAAACATAACACACATAAAGAAAAAGTGCCCAAATCGTAAATATACAGCTTGACGAATTATCACAAAGTAAACACATTTGAATTACCATGACCCAGGCAAAAAATGTACTGTGACCTCCACCCTAGAAGCCTCCCTTTGGCCTCCTTCAAATCCCTTCACTACCTCCGCTTCCTCAAGTGAACCACTGTGTCAGCTTCTAATGCCATAGGTTTTATTTGTTTGTTGTTTTAACATGGTACTAATAGAATGTTACAGTATTATTAACAATAGCATATTTTGTGTCTACTTCTTTACTTCATATTTGTGATATTCTTCCATGTTGAGGTTTTCATTTGTAACCAACTTGTAGTTGTTTGGCTTGGTTTCCATTTGCTATGGATTGAATTATATGTCCTCGAAATTTGTATGTGTAAGCCCTAACCTGAAGTGTGACTGTATTTGGTGACAGGGTCTTTATAGAAGATTAAGTGGAGTTGCAAGTATGAGCTCCAGTTCATAGGATTAGTGTTCTTACATGAAGAGACACCGGAAAGCTAGCTTTCTCTACCATGTGAGAATACAGGGAGAGGGTGGCCATCTGCAAGCAAGCCAGGGAGAAGGTCCCCTTCAGAACTGTGAGAAAATAAATTACTTTTAAGTCCCCCAGTCTGTGGTGTTTTGGTTATGGCAGTCCATGCTAACGCGTCATTCTTCAGGCACTTCGTCCCCTAAAGGACTTGCCATCTTTTTTTTTTTTTTTTTTTTTTTGCCTCCTGTTTTAGTGGTTGTGGATGCTGTAACACCTTTCAGAAGCAGGATGTTAGGATCTTTTGACCATTAGTGAACTAACAGAAAGTAGAAAACAAGGATTTTTCTCCAGTGGGTGTTTGCTATGGATTCGTTGGGAGAAGCCCTCACGTATGAGCTGTCCTTATCCCTACTTTGTAATTTTCCACTTTGCTGCTGGCACAGAGTGAATGTAAATGGAATTTCCCAGAAATTTCCACAACAGGTGACTCTCACTTAGTGAGCCCCCTTGGCATTTGTTGTGTCTGCCTTTACCCAACTCCACACTCATTGGAATGAAGGGATGGTCTTCTCTCAAGTCTGCACCTTTCTGAGGCGCTGCAATCAGGGATACCCCACAGTTACCACCTCTTTTGGCTACCCCAAGGTTTCAGCTTTGTCTGAGCTCTCCAGACTCCAGCTCTGGGCCAAGGTGATTTTGGTGGAGTCACTCTAGCAGGGAGCTAGGAGGAAGAGGGGATTAGGAATTCCCGCTCAGAATTCCTTGCTGCACATACACATGTCACGCTAAGTGATGATGTTTCACTCTGGGGACATGGTTGCTTTTGATAAAATGACTTTTCTACAGGTGGGTTAAGCTGAATGAAACATATTTGAAGCTCCTATTTTTGCTTCAGATGCTCAAGATGAAAGTGTTTAAGAACAGAGTCAGGCTGGGTGTGGTGGCTCATGGCTGTAATCCCAGCACTTTGGGAGGCCAGGATCACCAGCCTGGCCAACGTGGCAAAACTCCATCTCTACTAAAAAAATACAAAAATTAGCCAGGTATGGTGGCATGCGCCTGTAATCCCAGCTACTTAGGAGGCCAAGGCACAAGGGTTGCTTGAACCCAGGAGGTAGAGGTTGCAGTGAGCTAAGATCCTGCCACTGCGCTCCAGCCTGGGTGACAGTCTCAAGGAAAAAAAATAAAGAACAGAATCTTTAGAATAGTGGCAGGATGCCGTGGCTCGTGGCTCATGGCTATAATCCTAGCACTTCCAGAGGCTGAGATGGGCAGATTGCTTGAGCCCAGGAGTGTGAGACCAGCCTGGGAAACATAAGGATACCTCATTTCTACAAAAAATTAGCTGGACATGGTGGCACGTGCCTATAGTTCCATCTACTCAGGAGGCTGAGACAGGAGAATCACCTCGGTCTGGGGAAGTCAAGGGTGCAGTGAGCTATGATCATGTCACTGCCGTCCACTCGACAAGAGACTGAGACCTCGTCTCAGGAAGAAAAAAAAAAGAATCTTTAGCAAAGGAGGAGGATACTTAGCAGAACCAGGAGAAACTAGTGATTACAAGTGCAGGTGTGAAAATAGAAACTAGGTCTCAGGACTTCAGAGAGAAGAAGAACTGGAAAGACAGCATGTTTGATGGATTTGGCCGTGAGTAGGAGGAAGAAAACAATGGAGGCCAGAAAAGTGTGTGTATATCTAAGGGTTTCTTTGGCATTGGGAGATCCAGGTATACCACCTAAAATTACTTATGAAGATAAAGTTTGAAGAAAATTCATTTGACTTTGATTTATATAATTTTTTAAACCATGTTATCTGGTAAAACACCAGAAGTCCTGTTTCTTGGTTACTGATAATGAGCGTTCAAGGCCTCAGATCAACTCAGCATGCATTTATGTATTTATGTATGTACGTATGTATTTATTTATTTAGGGATGGAGTCTCATTCTGTCGCCCAGGCTGGTTGCAGCGGCTCTATCTTGGCTCACTGCAGCATGCATTCATTTATTTAATCTTTTTTGAGATGGCGTCTCATTCTGTCACCCAGGCTGGAGTGCAATGGCTCCATCCTGGCTCACTGCAACCTCTCCCTCCAGGTTTCAAGTGATTATCCTGCCTCAGCCTTCCAAGTAGCTGGTTGAATTATAGGCATCTGCCACCAAGCCCAGCTAATTTTTGTATTTTTAATAGAGATGGGGTTTCACCATGTTGGGCAGGCTGGTCTCAAACTGCTGACTTCAGGTGATCCACCCACTTGAGCCTCCCAAAGTGTTGAGATTACAGGTGTGAGCCACCATGCCTGGACAACTCAGCATTTATTGAGTACTCTTTGTGTACCAGTTAGGGCTATAATGATGAATAAGATGTATTTTCCCCAGTTGAGAAATGTATAAGACAGTTCACATTTGCCTATTTCAGTTGTCAGTATTTTCTTTTGCTTATTCAGTTTCCATTGAAACTTATACTTTCTAAATGTAAAATTAGAATTCCAATTTTGTACTTTTCAGGCACACACCCTCATTTACCCTCCACCCCTTGCCCAGTTCTGATTTGCTTCCTCCCAAAGATGGGGGTGATGGTTCATCCACTCCAGGGTCAGAATCGCTAAATGCCTTGTTGCAGTGGTCTTTTCTGTGGCTCCTCTGGAGGTTATAGGCTCCTAGGGAATAAATAATGTGGTCAGGTGGAGGCTTCAGACCAAGTTAAGCAGGGTTTTAAAAACATGGTGTTCATATACATAGTGTAGCCATTCTCCAAACTGGCATGGGGAGACCCCTGGAGGTTTCCTGAGACAATTTTAAGGAGTCTGCTGAGTCAAAAACTATTTTTGTTATACTATTAAAACATATTGCTTTTTTCATTTTTTCTTTCACAAGTGTAGAGTGGAATTTTCCAGAGGTTACATGATGTGTGTGTGATATAGCACAACAGATTGAATACAGAAGCTCCTATGAAAATTTCACACAAATATATTACTCGTGTTATAATGGGCTTATTGTTATTTTGAAATGAATTGTTAAATACCTATTTTTTTTTACAGTTTCTCAGTGTTTACTTGTATTATGGTAAATATTCATTGATAAAACCCACATTTGGGGGACATCAGTAACCTTTAAGAGTATAAAAGGTGACCAAAAAATGGGAACCTTTGTTGTAGAGAAACTCTAAGCTCATTCCCTGGTCTTTGGCTATAGATGCTTTCTCCAGGGGTAGATCTTCCTGTGTCCTGCAGGGTGTCCAGTAGGAAGCACAGCCTCTTTGATGTTATGGAGGTGGGCTCATTTGCTGTTCTGGAACTCAAAGTGAGGGCAAAGCTGAGTTACTTTATATTCCCTGGTCATGGCAAAGCCTCCACTTTTGTTCCCTTCTGTCGTCACTTTCGTTCTTTCCCCATTCAGAAATCATTTTTAACCTGACAGTGATAAACTGACCAGAAGCTATAGAAGCTGTGGTACGTCCTGTATATCCTAATGGTTTTTAAAAATACTGGCTGGGGCATATTCACCCTTTCTGAACACAGGCTGCTAGGTGACCCTTTTGTTGCCTCTGTATGTATTCACTTGGTTAGCCCACAGATTGCCTTGGACCTAGTTCCCTTTCCTTCTTCAACTGCCCAAAGGGCTTTTCTACTTTTTAAAAAAATAAAATGTTTTTAAAGTTTTCAGATACAACAGCTACCTGCTTACTTATCCCAGAGCCAGCTAAATTTGAAGTGTCAGTAAATTGTAAATAAAAGATTTACTACATTGCATATGTTTTTAGAAGTGCTTTCTGTGTATAATTTCTCTTTTTTTTTTTCTTGGTTTGGAGATGTCTATAAGTAACTTGTCTATAAGTAACTTAAATATAAAATGTTGTAACAGTACCCTTATTAGATTGAAGCCCCAATTTGCTTATACCCTCATTAGGTTGAAGCCCCAATTTGCTTTTCTTTTTTTCTTTTTTTTTCTTTAAGTGAAAGGAAGTTTATTAAAGAAGTAAAGAAACAGGCCAGGCACAGTGACTCATGCTTGTAATCCCAGCACTTTGGGAGGCCAAGGAAGGTGGATCACCTGAGATCAGGAGTTCAAGATCAGCCTGGCCGACATGGCGAAACCCCATCTTGACTAAAAATACAAAATTAGCTAGGTGTGGTTGTGGATGCCTGTAATCCCAGCTACTTCGGAGGCTGAGGCGGTAGAATCACTTAGAACCTGGGAGGCAGAGGTTGCAATGAGCCGAGATGGTGCTACTGCACTCCAGCCTGGGTAACAGAGGGAGACTCTGCCTTAAAAAAAAAAAAAAAAAAAAAAGGAAGAAGTAAAGAAAAGAATGTCTACTCCATAGACAGAGAGCATGGGCTGTTTGACTGAGTCTACTTATAGTGATTTCTTGGTATCGCTAAACAAGGGGTGGATTATTCATGAGCTCTCTGGGAAAAGGGCAGAGATTTCCTGGAACTGAAGGTCCCTCCCCTTTTAGGGGACTATTTAGGGTAACTTCTCAAAGTAGCTGTGGCATTTGTAAACTGTCATGGTGCTGGTGGGAGTGTCTTTTAGCATGTTGATACATTATAATTAGTGTATAATGAGCAGTGAGGATGACCAAAGGACACTTTTCATCGCCATCTTGGTTTTGGTCGGTTTGGGCCTGCTGCTTTACCACATCCTGTTCTATCAGCAGTGTCTTTGTGACCTGTATCTTGTGCCGAGCTCCTCCTATCTCATCCTGTGACTAAGAATGCCTAACCTCCTGGGAATGCAGCCCAGTAGGTCTCAGACTTATTTTACTCAGCCCCTTTTCAAGATGGAGTTGCTCTGGTTCCAAAACTTGTGACATATTTTCCCCCTCCCTTTTATAGGGAGACCCTTAGTCCTAAAGAATTGTAGAGGGACAAAGATCTGTCATCTGTAACTTCTTCAGGCCAAATAGGGGTGATTTGACTATTAGGGTCTCTTGTATTTAAGGTAGAGAGAAATTTAGTTAAAAAGCATTGGTATGGAAGCTTCTATTTTCAGTTACACAGTTTTATAAAGTTACAATTGCTTATTGTAACCAGCTGAGTTTTAGGTTTTGAGGTTTGTTTGCTTGCTTGCTTCTTAACAATGCCATATATCTTGGCATTTATCAGTCCATAATTACTAGATTCTTAAAATCCATAAATATTTTTTTCTAGGTTGCAATAAAAATAATTGACAAAACTCAGTTGAATCCAACAAGTCTACAAAAGGTAAGATTGGTTCAATGTCCAGTATTTTTTAAACGATTGTCAGTGCTAATTGCCATCTAATTTGTCCCTTAAATACCCCAGCTGTTATTTTTATTTTATGTTTAATGCCATAAAGCTTCCTATTCCTCAAATTAGTGCAGCTTAATGTAGTATTTCATAAAAATGGTTGGGTTATCTTCAGTCGAAGATTTACCTGTACTTTTTATTGAATATTCTAAATATTGACTAGAGAGTACAAAAATGTTTTCATGTAATTGATACCGTGCAGATTTGTACCTTTCTTATAGCTAATACTGAAAATTTTAAAGTCAGCACTTTGGCTTCCTTAAACCATTGACATACTACATCTGATTAACGAGCGATGATAAATATAAAAGGGAAATGTAAAAGTAAAACTAAAAGTGGAAAAGCATGTTCATAAAGCATTATTGCCATTGGTTTCATTTAACATCGATCAAGTCTTTGCCCTAGTGCCTTTTAGAATCACCTGGGCAAATTTTTGAAAGTCTTAACACTTGCATAATAATGCCTACGCAATTAGGTAGGGCCCAGGCATAGGTATTTCACTGATAGGTACATCAGCAAATAATTAATGATCTTCATAAGAAAATCTTTCTAGTTGTTTTTAGCTTTGCAGAGCCTTTTTACATACTTCATTTGATTTCTAGATTTGGCCTGTAGTAGTTGGGTAGGTACAAAGACCATGAACTAGGAGCAGGAAGTACTGAATTTAAGTCCTGGCTCTGCCACTTAACGAGATGTCTGATTTGACCTTGAGCAAGGCACTTAACTTTTCTGGACCTTGGGTTTCTCACCTTTAAAATGGAGATAATTGGCTAGGCTCATGGTGGCTCACACCTGTAATCCCAGCACTTTGGGAGGCTGAGGCGGGAAGATCACAAGGTCAGGAGATCAAGACCATCCTGGTCAACATGGTGAAACCCATCTCTACTAAAATACCAAAAAAAAAATTAGCCGGATGTGGTGGCGTGCACCTGTAGTCCCAGTTACTTGAGAGGCTGAAACAGGAGAACTGCTTGAACCAGGAGGTGGAGATGGCAGTGAGCCAAGACCAGGCCACTGCACTCCAGCCTGTTGTCAGAGCAAGGCTCCGTCTCAAAATAAATAAATAAATAAACAATAAATTTAAAATGGAGATAATTTCATCTTCTCATGACGGATGTGACTATTATTAAAATAACGCATGTAAAAGAGCTTTGTAAACTGTACTGCGCTATACATTTGTAAGATATTTTGATAAGTGCAATGCTGTATATATATTACTAATGTATTCCTCATGGTTATTTATATCCTGGTAATTTTGAAGCCCTGTCTCTGTTATGTTTGTGGGAGGTGGGGAAGGAGATGGACTTTATCTTGCACTAAAAATGTTATTGAGACTAGTAGTTTTTGTGATCTGCAACCCGTATGGGCTTTAAGGCTTCTCAAAGTGGGCATGAAACATCTAAAAATTCCGGTCCTTTGTCCTGAAGAATAAATTTTATCTATTTCCTTAAACTTTCTATATTTGTCTTTCTAAGGACTTGGTACTAATAAATACATTAGGGGTTACTAAAGGTATTCAGAACTAAAAACATACACAGATGTTTACTGAGGACTCTAATTGAATAGTCTATGATGTTACATACCTTTCACTATTCATGTGTTTCGGGATATAATTGTAATCCTAGCAGTTTTCCAGGAAAAAATTTTATCATGGTGTTGTATCAAGTCGGCTGCAGTTTCTTCTTGTTTGCTCCCTTCCTTTCTTCATTTTTATTTTATTTTATTGGTCCTGATTTTTAATTGCTGCTCTTCTTTTATTGTTTGTTACATTATTATTAGTTTGTCTGGTTAGCCCACTAGTGTGAAGATTTGTTTGTGGTATCATTCAAGTATGAACCATCCACAGAAGACCGATTCTAAAGTTAGCTCTATCCCAAGTTGAATAACTTGATAAGTATAATATTATATGGCATTGTTTAAAATGTGTATATAAAAATAAATAAATAAATAAAATTGTGTATATAACTTGATATAAAGTAAATTAGAAGCATTTTATATACATTTCTTTCACATTCTTTTTCACCAGGTTTCTTATCTCCAGCCTCCTCTTCTAGTCCCCCTACCAACTCCTGCCATTTTGCAACAATGTAGAGTGTTCCAGGAGACCTGGTCAGCCCCCTTTGGAACAGTCATTCTGGCAGCCTTTTTTCTTCTCAGCACTATTCATAGTTGTATCGCACTTACTTCAGGAACAGCTCTCTTAGATAGTGATTTAAAGCTGTGGAGCATGCCCTTAGCAGCTAAGATTCATTGTAAAGAACATTCTGCCATCAACAGTATGTAGTCTGTTTTTACTGCCACTACCAAAAAAGGTGGACCAGCTCATTCAGGCAATGTTTGAACACACGTGTTAAAATATCAGTTTCATGATACTCAGGCTTGCACGTTGGGTCATGAATATTTACTAAATGCACATAGAAGTAAACCTGAGTTGACTTTGCAAATTGATGTTATTTTCACAGATGGGTCTCTTCATTTTTCCTTTGTATTTTTCTAGCCATTGAATTAATAAACGTTAGATTTTAGTGAGAGATTTATTTTTCACCACTGTTTTTGTACTTTTTTTTTTTTTTTTAAGAGATGAGTCTTAGTCTATTGCCCAGTCTGGACTCGAACTTCTGGGTATAAGCAGTCTTCCCACTTCAGTCTCCCAAGTAGCTGGGACTACAAAGGCACACCACAGCATCTGGCTATATACCTTTTAACTTCTCACTACTATATCTGGGATGCTATTCTATTTTTAAGCATATTTTAGGTCAGCTTTTTTTTTTTTTTGAGTTGGAGTCTCGCTCTGTCGGCCAGGCTGGAGTGCAGTGGCGTGATCTGAGTTCACTGCAACCTCTGCCTTTTGGGTTCAAGCTATTCTTCTCCCTCAGCCTCCTGAGTAGCTAGGACTACAGGTGTACGCCACTACACCTGGCTAATTTTTGTATTTTTAGTAGAGATGGGGGTTTTGCCATGTTAGCCAAGCTGGTCTGGTCTCAAACTCCTGACCTTAGCCTCCCTTAGCCACCTGCCTTAGCCTCCCCAAGTGCTGGGATTACACCCAGCCAGGCTGGGAACCACCACACCCAGGCTGAGGTGGGCAGACCAGTTGAGGTCAGGAGTTCCAGACCAGCCTGGCCAACATGGTGAAACCCTGTCTCTACTAAAAATACAAAAATTAACTGGGTCAGGAAGCTGAGGCAGGAGAGTTGCTTGAATCCAGGAGGCAGCAGAGTAAGACTTCATCTCAAAAAAAAAACACCAAGAAATTTGTAACATGTAATAAAATAAAATAATTGATTTTTTTAAAATGTATTCATGATAGTTGGTTAGTTAGCCAACCTTGAGCACATTTAGGTATAGAGACACACTTCTTCCCATTGCATCTTATGCCAATGTTCAGTGGCTTTGTTATTAGAGCCTTTTCTCCTTACTTCGGAGTAGCATCTGTCTTCTAGAAACTTCTACAACACTGTTCTCTATTTTGCCATATGGAGTTATAGTCACTCCAAACACAGCCCTTAGAAGTTGCTATTTTGGGTCTTCTTGATTTTCTCTTCTCCTCAGTAAATACCCTCAGCCTCTTTGGGTACTCCCACAGGAGTTGCCCTGAACATAGGTCTGCTTTATTCCATACTTGGAATTGTTTTCCCCCTGCCACCTAAATTTGTTTGATTCCTGCTAAAATTCCTTTAATTGATTTTCTGCCTTAATTCCAGTCTTTTGGGGCATTTTGGAATAACGGGTCTTTTGTATTAGCCGCTATATAAATTGCATATGGAAGTCTCCATCCAATTAAAATATTAAGGCAAGAACAAGACCTTTCAATGGAGAATTCATCCTTCTAAGTTGATACTGCTGACCCAGTAGTAAAGCGTATTTTGGGTAAGATTTAACCACCATTCTTAAATCTAGACTTACTAGGATAGAAAGGGAAATCCCTGTGTTTTTAAATTTTAATGAGATTTACAGAGGAAGAAAAAAAAAGGAATATTAAACACAAATATATACGAAATACCCAATAAGATTTGTTGAAGCATTATTGACTGTAGTTCATCAGGGTCTTTGTGGGGAAATCCTGCTTATGCCCACCTCAGTCTCCTTCCTTCCATTCTTCCTTCCTTCAGCTGGCCTTATCGTGATTCTAAAATAGGACAACACTGCATTCCATAAAATAGAATAAGTGTTCCTATGAGCTGAGCAGAAGTTGGCTTTAGAGACAAAGACTGAAGAATGCTGAGGCAGGCCAGGCTCAGTGGCTAACTCCTGTAATCCCAGCACTTTGGAAGGCTGAGGCAAGAGGATCACTTGAGTGCAGGAATTTGAGACCAGCCTAGGCAACATAGAGAGGCCTATCTCTACAAAATAAATAAATAAATAAAACAAATTAAGCAGATGTGGTGGTGTGTACCTGTAGTCCCAGTTACTCAGGAGGCTGAGATGGAAGGATCGCTTGAGTCTAGGAGTTGAAGGCTGTAGTGAACTATGATGAAGCCCCTACACTCCAGCCTGGGCAACAGAGCAAAACTGTCTCAAAAAAGGAAGCTAAAGCAAAGAACAAAGAGTGTATTGGTCCTTTCGGAGTTACTTTTTTGTAAGGCAGGGACAAGGAAACAGAATGATAGACCACGCAGTAGACTACACCACATAGAAAAATAACTGATTAGATAACATCAGGTTAATTCACACTACAGTTTTTTTCTGTAAGGATTAAAGCAGTAGGAACTTCATTATGGTGCCAGCTGAAGTTTTTTGTTTGTTTGTTTTTTTAGACAGAATCTCGCCCTGTTGTCCAGGCTGGAGTGCACTGTCGTGATCTCAGCTCACTGCAACCTCGACCTCCTGGGTTCAAGAGATTCTCCTGCATCAGCCCCCTGAGTAGCTGGGACTACAAGTGCATGCCACCACGCCCAGATAATTTTTGTATTTTTAGTAGAGACAGAGTTTTGCTATGTTGACCAGGCTGGTCTCGAAATCCTGGCCTCAGGTGATCCACCCACCTCAGCCTCCCAGAGTGCTGAGATTATAGGCGTGAGCCACTGTCCCAGCCAGGACAGTATAAATTTTCAGTCGGGGGCTGGGCGCAGTGGCACACACCTGTAATCCCAGCACTTTGGGAGGCTGAGGTAGGCGGATCACCTGAGGCTAGGAGTTCGGGACCACCCTGGCCAGCATGGTGAAACCCTGTCTTTATTAAAAATACAAAAATTAGCTGGGCATGGTGGCATAGCCCCAGCTACCCAGGAGGCTGAGGCATGAGAACAGCTTGAACCTGAGAGGCAGAGGTTGCAGTGAGCCAAGATCAGGCCACTGCACTCTAGCTTGGGTGACAGAATGAGACTCTGTCTCAGAAAATAAATAAATACATAATAAACTGTCCTGTTCGGGAAATTACCTGTTACCTCCTTTTTTTGTGATTTCTAGGACGGCCAGATAACATACTTTAGGTTTGGGAATGTGAAACTTTAGCAGGGATTACTCCATTTTTAATTTTAATTTGGTCTCCTGAAGCCTAATGTAGGAGCTGAGTCCCAGACAATGGCTTCCTATAATTTTTATTTAACAATCAATCCTCTCCCCACTTTTGGTCAGGCTCTCACCTAGGTAAGAGAGTAACCAAAACCTAGGATATCTGTTCTGTTCTCAGTTGCCATCATTTTGGGTTTCCCATTTCAGCATGCCATTGATAGGGTGTTCTCATTATCATGTGTTTCTTCTGAGTTTTTGTTGTTCTAGCCAGAGAGAAACCATTTGATACCTGACAGGTCAGGTGGCTATATGGAGACACTTAACACTCTGGGAGGATACAGCGTCCCAGAGACTGCTCTTATGCCTATCACGAGGATCATACCAAGCGTTTAGAGTATGCTCCTTAGCCAGGGTTTCCATGAACCAAATCAACTCAAATTGTATAGACAGATAAGGAGTCTGCCGATTTTAACCTGGTACTCTTCTCTACCGTACCAAATCGCAATGAGAAGTGTCATGAACTGCAGATTCCTCCCTGTTTAGTAGGCAATCGAGCATCCCCTGACTGGGCTAACTATAAAGCAGGGCATGCAAGTTACCCACAGAAGCTCCCAATTGTGAAATTTTAGCTGCAGCATGGTGCTGCCAACGTGAAAGATGAAGGCATTAGTAAGGAAAAATTAGGGGTAAAAGCCTTGTTGCCAAGTCTTGTTCTGACAGTCCTGGAAAAAAGCTGTCCATAGCCCACAGTCCACAACCTCTTGTCCTGGTTCACAGTTTGAATGTCTCTGGTTATGGTATCTGGCATTCTGGTGAATTCTCTGTGTGGCCTACACATCAGGCATGAGACTTGAAATTTACATTGAGTTGTTGACTTTGGTTTATAGGGCTTCCAAAATTGAGCAGTTCGTTTTTCATTGGCAAGTTGTAGCCAGATATTAAAGAAAACTAGAAGAATTTAGAATCTAGTTCAGTCAAGAATAATCTTATTAGGTCATTTCTGGAAGTTATTTCTGTGAATTAATATTTTATTCATTGTGCCCCTCAAGCCTGGTCCACTTTGATCCCCTCAAGCACCAGACACCTATCCAGGAAGAGGAAGCTGTTTTCTTTTTAAAGTTGGTGTTTGCTTTGGAGCCACTGTTAGTGCTTATAGCTCTGTAGAAGTAGTGGCCTTTTTTGACATCCTAGGGAATCTTGGTTGTGGGACATACCAGGGAACCTTATAATTTGAAAGCAGGGAGAACCAGTTCATGCTTTTCATGTAATCTATTGTGTAATTACTTTTACTGCTGCCACCACTGGGTTATTTAGGGCACCGTTGATTTGGTTTTCTTAAACCAGTAGCTTTTAACCCTTCTTGTGCATTAGAAACATTTGTGGAGTTTGAAAAAAGCATATTTCCTTCACAGTACTTTCCTCCCTAGAGGTCCTATCTTGGTGGGTCTAGAGATGTGATCCCAGTACACAACCCAGATGAGAATGGCTCCTGGTCTGCCTTCAGTTTCCCCTAAAGTTCTTAATTTCTCTCCTCTTCCAAAAGGTAACCTGACTTCTTTATTTATCTATTTTATTGATTAAGTGATTGATTGATGGGGTCTTGTTTTGTTGTGCAGGCTGGAATGTAACGGCAAGACTAGAGCTCACTGCAGCCTTGAATTTCTGGGCTCAAGTATCCTTCCACCTCAGCCTCCTAAGGTAGCTGGGACTAGATGTGCGCACCACCACACCCAACTAAAGTAACCTATTTTATTTGTTTATTTTATTTTTTTTATTTTACAGAGCCTCCCTCTGTTACACAGGCTGGAGTGCAGTGGCGCAATTTCGACTCACTGCAACCTTTGCCTCCTGAGTTCAAGTGATTCTCCTGCCTCAGCCTCCCAAGCAGCTGAGATTACAGGCACCTGCTGCTACACCCAGCTAATTTTTGTATTTTTAGAAGAGGTAGGGTTTTGCCATGTTGGCCGGGCTAGTTTCAAACTCCTGACCTCAGGTGATCCACTCGCTTCTAAAAGTGCTAGCTTACAGGCATAAGCCACCATGCCCGGCAGAGTAACCTATTTTAAAGATGACTTCTTCCCCACATATTCTAAGTTTTATAGACAGCTTCCACTGCTGAATACTTCCTCCCTCTCTGGAACTCTTCCTAGGAATGCCTTAGTACCCAGTTCCTGGTCTCTTTTCTCTGTTGGGTGAAGCAGAAGTTATTTTGGGAATCCTTTTCATTGAACAACTCTTTTCATCTTTATCTTCTCTTTTTAACTACCTTTCTCTTTCATTTTTTTATATTGATTTATAGCAGGTCAGTAGTTCAGGCCACTAACAAAAGTAGTAACCACTGTAAAAATAGTTGTTACAGTTTTGCCTGTCATGTACAAGCCAGTGTTTACATTCAGATCAGTGTCCTAAATCTGATAAATTAATACAAATAGGGGATGGTACAAATGAAATCCAAGACAGATGCTTCTTTGACTGGTTGATTGATTGATTGATTTAGGGTTTTACTCTGTAGCCCAAGCTGAAGTACAGTGTCGTGATTATAGCTCACTGCAGCCTGGAACTTCTGGGCTTAAGCAGTCCTCCTGTCTTGACCTCCCAAAGCAGTGCAATTATAGACATGAGTCACCACCCCCAGCCTGGATTTTACATATTTAAAATATTGAGAATAAAAATGTATATTTTTTTAGACTTGAAAAGAGGTAAAAATAGGAAAAACAATACAGCTTCAATATTGTTGCTTCTTTAATCCTTATAAATTTTTAAATGTATTGCCAGACTTATTTTTGTTTTGGCAAGAAATAATACCGCTTGATATTTAGAATACATTGTAAACTGAGAATATTAGAGTGTATTTTGGGGGTTTGTTTGTTTGTTTTGAGAAGGAAGGTCTCACTGTCTTGACCAAGCTGTTCTCAGACTCCTGGATTCAAGCATCCTTCTGAGGATTCCAGTCTGCCTTCCAAGGAGCTAGGATTATAGGCACACACCACCATACCCAGCATACAATGATCATTGTATCAGTGATTCATTATGCCATTTTGTAAAAGTCACCAAGGAACCAAGTGTTTTAAGTAGGTTAAACTTAGAGCATAGCCCGGACCCATTTGCAGAAAATATAAACTTGGGTACAAATTAGACCTTTGTGAGAAAATTACAACAGCAACATAGCTAGACTCCCAATCACATGTCTAGTGTTTATTATGTAGCAGGTGCTATTCCATGCACTCTGTATGTCAAGCATCCTTTAATTGTAGAGTTGACAGGGCCAGGGAGGTCAAGTTACCTAGACTCAGTGAGTGGTGCAGCTGGGTTGGGATTAGGTCATATGACCCTGGAGCCAAAGTTTTAATGACTATACATACTTTACATCATTGCATGTACTTTTCACAACAATCCTGTGAAGTTGATGTTTGTAAAATCTATCTTATAGATAAGTAGATAGCTCTCTAAGATTTTGTGGCTTGTTCACTCATCCAGTGAATAAGGGACTGAACTAGCATTAGAACCTAAATCCATAGCCTCAAATAGCTTTCTTTCCCTTGGAGAGCCAGTCGTTCATAGTTCTTTCCATATGGGAAAGAAGCAAAGGAACATACTGAAATTCATCTTGCAGGTGGTAGATACCTAGTAAAATCTGATAAGTTAATTTTGTTAATACCAAATTTATTTTCACACTAAATTATTTTTTTTCTGATTTTGCTCTGATTCTAGGAATCTTGACCACCAAAACCTTGAGTTTGGGAGATGAGAAAATTCTTAGTTTGTCTTTGAAATATTTGATCATAAAAACCACATTATTGGCCAGGTGTGGTAACTTAGGCCTGTAATCCCAGCACTTTGGGAAGCCGAGGCAGGCAGATTGCTGAACTTAGGAGTTCAAGACCAATCTGGGCAACATTGCAAAACCCTGTCACTACATACAGAAATTAGCCAGATGTGGTGGTATGCACCTGTAGTCCCAGCTACTTGGCAGGCTGAGGCTGAAGGATTGCTTGAGCCCAGGAGGTCGATGCTCCACTGAACCATGTTCATGCCATGGCACTCCAGCCTGGGTGACAGAGCAAGACCCTGTCTCTTAAGAAAACACACATTGTTGCTACTCTTGTTTTACATGTTTAGAAAACTGCTTTGTTGTATTAATCAGCTGAAGCAAAGCAATTTTTTAAATTCAGTTTTTAATTTTTATTAAATACTGACTACATACAAAAGAATGTTCTGTTTCATGTTTAGCATATAAATACGTATATGAGATGAACACCCTTATACTACCTGGTTTAAGAAATAGATCTTCAACAATACCTTTAAATCAGTTCCATATTGTGGTCCTCCTCAACCTGATTCCCCTTCTTCATTTCCCACCTACTGGGTAACCACTAACAAGGATTTTCTTAGTATTTTCTTGCTTGTCTGTATAATTTTACCACATATGGATCCCTCATCAATGTAGTGTAAAGGTTTTTTTGTCTGTTTTTTGTTTCTTTTGGGTTTATTGTTGTTGCTTTTCTGAGACTGAGTCTCATACTGTCTCCTAGGCTGGAGTGCAGTGTGCCATCTCGGCTCACAGTAACCTCTGCTTCCCAGGTTCAAGTGATTCTTATGCCTCAGCCTCCTGTAGCTGGGATTATAGGCGCCCACCACCACACCCAGCTAATTTTTGTATTTTTAGTATGGACTAGGTTTCGTCATGTTGGCCAGGCTGGTCTCGAACTCCTGACCTCAAGTGATCCACCCACCTTGGCCTCCCAAAGTGCTGAGATTACAGGCATGAGCCACTGTGCCTGGCCAATGTAGTATAAAGTTTTAAACGTTATATAAATAGACTCATGCTATATGTATTCTCCTATTTGCTTTTGCTTTCTTTTTTTTTTTTTTTAAGATGGAGTTTCGCTCTTGTTGTCCAGGCTGGAGCGCAGTGGCACGATCTCACCTCACTGCAGCCTCTGCCTCCTGGGTTCAAGTGATTCTCCTGTCTCAGCCTCCCAAGTAGCTGGGATTACAGGCGCGTACCACTATACCTGACTAATTTTTGTATTTTTAGTAGAGACGGGTTTCACCATGTTGGCCAGGCTGGTCTCGAACTCTTGACCTCAAGCGATCCACCCACCTTGGCCTCCCAAATGCTGGGATTACAGGCGTGAGCCACTGTGCCTGGCCAGTGTAGCGTAAAGTTTTAAATACTGTATAAATAGACTCATGCTATATGTATTCTCCTGTTTGCTTTTGCTTGCTTTCTTTTTCCTTTTCCTTTTTTTTTTTTTAAGATGGAGTTTCACTCTTGTCTAGGCTGGAGTGCAGTGGCACGATCTCAGCTCACCGCAGCCTCTGCCTCCTGGGTTCAAGTGATTCTCCTGTCTCAGCCTACCAAGTAGCTGGGATTCCAGGCGCGCACCACTATACCTGACCAATTTTTGTATTTTTAGTAGAGATGGGTTTCATCATGTTGGCCAGGCTGGTCTCAAACTCCTGACCTCAAGTGATCTGCCCCCCTTCGGCCTCCCAAAGTGCTGGGATTACAGGCATGAACCACCATGCCCGGTGCTTGCTTTTACCTACATTGCGTTCCATGTTGATATATTTTGCTATAATTCACCTTCACTGCTATGTCCATTTTCAAGAATATATAGTATCCCATTATGTGAATACGCCAGTCTATCCATTCTGTGGTTCAGGGACATTTGGATTGCTTTTTGAATTGCAAACATGACCGCTGTGAATTGTCCTTTGTATGTCCTGGCACACTTGTGAAGTATTTCTTAAAGCTATATACTTAGAATTCTTGTATCACGGGGTCTGTCTGCACATCCTCCTCTTTCATTAGAAAAGGTCAAATTATTTCCAGAGCAGGTGTGCTAATTTATATTTTCATCAGTAGCTTTGATAAGCATCCTTATCAAAATTTGATTTTCTCTGATTTTTTAAAATTTGTGCCATCACAGGAGAATTGCTTGAACCTGGGAGGCAGAGGTTGCAGTGAGCCAAGATCGCGCCACTGCACTCCAGCCTAGTGACAGAGTGAGACTCTGTCTCAAAAGAATTTTTTTTTAAAGTTGTACCATCAGTTTAGTAAATACAAAAGTGACATTTAGCCAGGCATGGTGACTCACTTCTGTAATCCCAGCATTTTGGGAGCATGAGATGGGAAGATCTCTCGAAGTCAGGAGTTCAAGAACAGCCTGGGCAACAGAGCAAGACTGTATCTACAAAAATACATATTTTTAATTAGCTGGGCATGGTGATACATAGCTGTGGTCTCATATACTTGGGAGGCTAAAGATTGATTAAGCCCAGGAGCTCACAGCGGCAGTGAGCTGTGATCATACCACTGCACCCCAGCCAGGGCAACAGAGCGAGATCCTGTCTCAAAAAAAGAAAAACAAAATCTCATTGTGGTTTTAATGTAACATTTTCTTGATTACTGATGAGGTCGTGCATTTTTTCATATTTAGTTTTTTTGTGCCTATTCGTTTCTTTTAATTTCTAGTGGATTTTTTTCTTATTTTAGGATATAATTATATATTCTGGATTCTATTATAAATGTGGCACATATCTTCTACTTGAGGGTATATCTTCACTCTTGATATTGTCTCTTAGTGAATAGCAGAGGCTCCTAACTTTGAAGCAGCTGAATTTATCAGTCTTTTTTTTTTTAAATATATATATACATATGCTTTGTACTTTTGTGTCTTCTTTAAGAAATTCTTCT
>CM052655.1:121915628-121929397 GCA_028533165.1 Leontopithecus rosalia
CTTTGGGAGGCCGAGGCGGGTGGATCACGAGGTCAAGAGATCGAGACCATCCTGGTCAACATGGTGAAACCCCGTCTCTACTAAAGATACAAAAAATTAGCTGGGCACGGTGGCGCGTGCCTGTAATCCCAGCTACTCGGGAGGGTGAGGCAGGAGAATTGCCTGAACCCAGGAGGCGGAGGTTGCGGTGAGCCGAGATGGCGCCATTGCACTCCAGCCTGGGTAACAAGAGCGAAACTCCGTCTCAAAAAAAAAAAAAAAAAGAAATTCTTCTTTACCTGGAGTCATAAAAAATATTCTTCTCTGTTGTCTTCAAATGTTTAAAATAGTCATTAAACCACCAGCAGTCATGTGTTATGAGGCAGGGATTCAGTTTCACGGTTTTTCATCTGTATAATCACTTGCTGCCTCACTTCTCCTTTCTTTACTGTCTGCATTGTGGACAGTCTGCATGTCTACACACATGCTTTGTTCTTCAGAGTGGTTATTCTGGTTCACTTACCAATTGCCATTTTGAAGGCAGTTATTTTTATTTTATTTTCATATTTTTAAATTTTATTTTTAATGATAGGACACCAAATGATAACTAGAACCCCAAAATACATAGGTGAAAATCAGAGCTACGTTGATAGAAACACAGGCATGACAGAAAAGACTTTATAACTTAACTCTCTTATGCCATTCATGAATGACACGGTAAATAGGGGGAAAAAAGGTTCATATCTTAATATACAGCACCTCCATTAGTCCATATTATAGCTGTTCAATTTTAACCCCTTTTTCAGGATACATAACAGCTGTTGTGCTAGGATATCATTGTCATAACTATTCCAGTGTGTGATGACTATGAGGTAAATTATTTTCTCAGAGTTGGGCAATACATAACATTTGAATAAGCCAGGCTAACATCTTTCTAGGCTATAGTTTCTAATGTAGAGCAATAAAAATAGAACCAAACAAATGACTCAAACATGTGGAACTTAGAATTCTTGGATCAAAGAAAAATTACAAACCAAAATTGCAGTATATCTAGAAATTAATGAGAATAAACTGTGTGTCAGAACCTGTGTAGTACTGCTTTTTGGTAGTCCAGGAAATTTATACCCTTAAACATTATTAAACAAGAATGACAGGGAATGCATTATGTGTTAAACGGATCGTTTAGAAAAGGGAACAAAATAAATCTCAGGAATAAATAATAATATAAGGAGTTAGTAAAGGCAGAAAAGGAGTCATTAAAAGCAGAAAATAATGAACTTGAAAACAATAGAAATGGTAAGTCCAAAACCCTGGGAGTGTTTTGGTTTTTGTTGTTGTTGTTTTTGCCAGGAAGTGAGAAGAGAGGCATGAAATAGATAAGCTACTAGGTATTGCCAGCGGGAAGGGAGAGAAAACACACAGACAAAATAGGAAATAAGGGGAAATACCAGATACTGAAGAATTTAAATTATTTTAAGGGAACCTTTTGTACAACTCTGAAAAATACTAGAATACCCAAAGAAATGGATAATTTTCTAGGAAACCATGACTTACCAAAATTGACTCTGCAAAAGAATCGATACACATCAGTAACAATAGAGTTGAGAAGGTGGTTAAAAGGAGAATAGGTACCCACCTCATATTGCCAAACCTGGAACTGATTATTGAATTCTTTGAGATCTGTGAGACGTATGCCTACCTCTGTCCAGCTGTTCCAGAACTTAAGAAGAGGAACTTCCAAATTCTTTTCACAAATTCAGAAACATTGCTATTGAAATATATTAGAAACAGGAGAGAAAACTACAGTTCAGTTTCACTTACAATATCCATTCTAAAATTGGGAATTAGTGTCAGCCTATAGGACTAAATACTGATACATTTATCTTTGTTTCCCCCAAGATTCACTAAATGATGGTAAAGGAATTAAAAAGCAGGCAAAAAGAGACCAGGAATTGGGTACTGAGGCATTCTCAGGAAGAGCCCCAAGAGATGGAGGAGATACCCAGCTGTTAGAGTGGAAGTTGTCTTTGAGACCTGGAGCACTTGGGGATGGGGTCATCTTTAAAACAGGTTACCTACCTAGCACAAAGGAGACCAGACCAGCCAGCCAGTTCTCTACCTCTGTGGCAACCAGTGACATCAGTTTCTTTGAGTCCTTCCAGAGATCTCTGTATATTAAGAAGCAGTTTGTTTTTTTTTCCCTTTTTTACACAAGTGCATTTTCTTGAAAATTCCTTCTCATGAACTTTGCCAGCCTCTCTGTCTTGGTTTGTCCCAGAGGACCTTTGATGCATTCTTCCCTTTAGGTACTGTGGTAATTGAGGCAAAGTTTCTGTACAGTGATGAGGGAGTGATTTAGGTGGCCTGGTCTTCCGTGCCATACCTGTGTATCTGGAGAAGGGAGCCTGAACATCTTCATTGTGATGCTTTAGATCAGTTTTATGTCAGTAACCCCTGTGTTCTCTTTCACATACTCATTTTACTTTCATATTGGTTGGTAAAATTGTCTTCTTTATTTTTGACTAGCTAGAGACTAAAATTCTTTCTCTTTGCCTTTTTTTTTAACTTGTCAAAAGGTAAAATTTTCTTTTTCCTACAATAATACTTGACAACCCCAGGTCCTGGCTACCGGGACGTGTTTCTTTACTTCTCTGATACTGTAGATTTAGTGTCCTTGATATCCCCATTGCCAGGATATCTAATCTTTGCCTTCAGAGGTGTTTATCTTCCTCTTGTGTACCAGTTCCCTCAAAGATGTGAAAATGTGTGGAGGGTATAGATTAATCAGTGAGGAGAGAATTCTTTCACTTTATACATTTCTGTGTAATTTGATTTTTTTTCCAATTAACATCTATTTAAGATTGAAAAGGGAATGTGAAGAAATAAGTTGTATTAAGATAGTAGAAATAGGTGAGTTTCTCTTATTTAAATGTCCTTTTACAATTACAAAACTTTAAAAGTTGGACTGTACAGTCCTCATAGGGACTTTTTTTAAAGTTCACATTTGCCTTTCAGTAAATTATTCCTATCCAAATGTAACCATCTTTGGCCACCAGATTCAGAGATTCTGAGGTCTCTGGCATTTTTATCTCACTTGCATGCAAGTTGTCAACTTCATAAAAAGTTCTGTTCTACTACCTACCAGTTGCTCTGGACTTTTCTGTATCAGCTGCTTACAATTTGTTGATTCTTTTGGTTAAATTTCTGAGGTAGCAGCCTGGAATCCTGAGATGAGCGTTGACTTTGGAGTCAGGCCACTCAAAGTGAGAATTCTGGCTCCAGTATTTATTAGCTGAGTCTTCGGACAAGTTTCCTAACCTATCTCAGTTGTCTTTCTCTGTATACTGGAGATGATCGTACTCAGCTGATGGAGTTGTGAAAATTAAGCTTAGATAAGATTGTAGATGTAAAGCACCTGGCTATGTGTGCTTCAGCCACAGCAGGCACTAGATAACTGTTAGCTTCCTGCTTCCTCCCTGTCCTCCTTGTTTAGCTTATCATAAAGCTTATTTATACATTTGCTGCCTGCCAGTATCTACCTGATGCATAATTCCAATAGAGTGGTGAATATGTAACGTTATTTGGGCTAATAACCTTGCCACTAGCTTTCTAGGGAGTCTTTGGCTGCTCCTTTTGCCTATGGAATTAAATTTGTACTTTGTTTTCACATTGCATCCCTGTTATGATCTCTGCTGTAACTCAGGAGTTCTCAAATTTTAATACAGTGGCTGCAGAATATTAATCTACTGCTGTCTAACAAATTCCTCCAGAACTTGGCAATTTAAAGCCAAATTCCTTGAATTCCTATAATAGTCCATCTTTTTCCTTCTCTTTGGCTCTAATTCACTTTGTTTCATTTCTACGGTAAGTAGGGACTTGAAAATGATTGCCTTCCTTTGACCACTGCTCTGTCATCAGAACTGTGACAGCTCTGCAACAAGCATTGTGCTGCTGAGGATTTAAAAGCTGTGTGGTCATTAGAATGCTGAAGCTAGCTCTCAACCACAATTGTTGGTAGTTAGTGCGTTCATGCAGGCATTTATCAAACAAATGCATTTCAGTTGTGTGCCAGGCTTGGTTTCAGGTATACAGTAGTGAAAGGAGACAGGCATGCTCCCCGTGGGTGACACAGAATAATAAACAGGTGCACAAAAATGTGTCTTCACAACTTGAAAGACATCCCAGGAAAGAAGTGAACAGACGGCTATGATGTAAAACAAGGAGACCGACTTAGATAAGTTTTCAGAGAATCTTCCTGAGACTTAAAGGATGAAAAGGAAGAAGACATTTAAAGGAATTTAGTATGTCCCATGGCCAGGTGTGGTGGCTCACACCTATAATCCCAGCGCTTTGGAAGGCCAAGGAGGACAGATCACCTGAGGTCAGGAGTTCGAGACCAGTCTGGCCAACGTGGCGAAATCCTGTCTCTACAAAAAGTACAAAAATTAGTCAGGCATGATGGCGCACAACTGTAATCCCAGCTACTCTGGAGCCTGAGGCAGAATCCCTTGAATCTGGGAGGGGGAGGTTGCAGTGAGCCAAGATTGCACCATTGCACTCCAGCCTGGGCAGCAGAGTGAGACTTGGTCTCAAAATTAAACAAACAAACAAACATAGTGTGTTCTAGTAACTAAAAGGAGTTGGGGTGACTAGAACATACCTTAGGGGGTATGCAGAAGCTACGTGGTGCAGGACTGCCAAGGCCATGGTCAAGGTTTCATTCTCAGTGCAGTATCCTGAGCTGTATTGGTATGACATCCAAACTGGAGATCATCCTTTTTTGTTTTGGGTTTTTTTTGGTTGTTTTTTTCTGAGACAGAGTCTTGCTCTGTCACCCAGGCTGGAGTACAGTGACACAATCTCAACTCACTGCAACCTCCAGGAGGTCTTCTGATTTAGCAGTTGTGGAAGTAATTGGGAAATTTGAATTCTAGCTACCAATTCAACTATAATGGATTGGAAAATAAGATTTATGTGTTAGTTTAACAGAGGAGAGCTGAAAAAGCACTCAAGCCTGAATGGTTGTCAGGAATCTGGGTGGGTGACTTCTTACCTCAGAAGATACAATGTAGGATTACCACAGTAACAAAAGGAGGTATTCATGTTGGAAATAAAAATGCTCCTCCCTTCAAAAATGAGACAGTATTTTAGATGGGAAAGGTTATTTATCTGATTACATGATTTAAAATTCTGAGCTTAAGGTTATGTGTCAAATCCCATCCATGGGTTGGGCATGGAGGCTCACATGTGTAATCCCAGCACTTTGGAAGGCTGAGGGGGAGGACTGATTAAGCCTAGGAGGCCAAGGCTGCAGTCAACTGTGATCACACCACTGCACTCCAGTCTGGGCAACAGAGCAAGACACTGTCTCAAAAAAAAAAAAAAAATCTGGTCCATGTCCATCTCTTCTTAGCTGCTAATTCAATTTAAGATTAGACACAGTTGACAAGGACAAGTATGGGAAGAGTCCTGTGATTTTTTTTTTTTTTTTCCCCTAGCCTCCTTTCCACATAGGCCTCTGTTCTCCTCTTCCAAGGCTTTTCCCAGCTCTTGCCTCCTGGAGGTTGTAGTGTCCTGGGTGTTAGGAGACTGGATTCCAGATGCATTCCCCACAGAAAGACAGCAGGACCTGGGAAGATCTTTTTCTTTCTTTTCCTGGTTTCCTCTTGTTTGCAAGAGGGTTGAAAAGGATGGTCTCTAAAATCCTGTTGTTTTTCTGGGTTGTATTAACCCAGGCCGTGATAATAAGACCCTGCTCTGAATTCACAATATGTACTTAAACAACAGCAATTTAATATTTCTCCTTATTCTATGGAATGGCTGGGAAGCTCTGCTAGTCTTGGTTGGATGATTTTTTTGTTTGATTTTTCTGAGACAGGGTCTCGCTCTGTCACCCAGGTTGGAGCGCAGTGGCGCCATCAGCTCACTGCAACCTCCACTTCCCAGGCTCAAACACTTCTCTTGCCTCAGCCTCCCAAGTAGGTAGGACTACAGACTCATGCTACTGCACCCAGGTAATTTTTGTATTTTTAGTAGAGATGGGGTTTCACCATGTTGCCCAGGCTTGTCTCAAACTCCTGAGCTCAAGTGATCCACTCACCTTGGTCTCCCAAAGTGCTGGGATTACAGGTGTGAGCCACTGCACTTGTCCGATATTTCTTAAGGTCTCACCTGGGTTCACTTGTGTGGCTGAATTCAGCTGTCGGGTTGGCAGGGGCTGGATGCAGTTATGACAGAGGGTCTTTTTCTTTAAGTAACTACGCTTCATCCTCAGAGGGCCAGACCAGCTCCTTCACAGTGCTCCAAAAGAGCAAGCCATGATGCCCAAGCATTTTATCCAGCCTCTGCTTTCTTCAGATTTGCTCATGTCCTACTGGCCAAAGCAAGTTACATGGCCAGGTCTAATGTCAGTATGAAAGGGGCCCTCCACAAAAGCATGAACCTGTAAGGTATGACTCGTGAGGGTCACTAATGTAATAGTCACCACAACCTCCATGCTAAGTTACCTGTACTCTCCAGTGAGGATTTCCCAAGGTGGTTTTGTTCATAATCTTCTCATAGAATTATTTGGAATTATCAGTTTAATATGCTCATGATGTGTTTCACTGGGACCACACAAGTTTTGATTCGCAGAGGTGGGAGGCCTGGGTAGTAGACACTGAATCAGACTAAGTTTAATCACAAAAAATTATTCTTACCTAAGTCTGATCTTATGTTTTCAAGATAGCATTGTAAAATTCAGAGTATGGTGCCATCCCCCTTTGAGACCTCTCCTGTTTTTAATAAATGGAAGCATTTGAGAATATTATTCGGTAATAGTTTTATTAAAACTACTTCAGAGATATTCTGGACTTTCATATTAGTCTAGATGTGGAATAATAAAAATTAGCAATGAATCTGTTATCTATGAGAAAATTTAAATTTATATTAACAGTTGAATATAATGTTTAATAATTTGTGTTGGGGGGATTATGTGTTTTGTTTGTTTGTTTTTTTTTTAGCTCTTCAGAGAAGTAAGAATAATGAAGATTTTAAACCATCCCAATATAGGTACTTTCTCCTTTTTTAAATACTTTTAGATCTAAGTGCATTCTTGAAATTATGTCATAAAGCTAAACATGTATTCTAGAAATGGTAGAGTACACTTTTAGTAAAATAGATATACCAGTTGTTGATCATTTGCATTAGCTTTTTGAAATTATTGAAGACAGGTTAAAAGCTTAGGTATTAGATGTTGAATGTAAAGCTTTAATATAGTGGAAACATCTGTAACCTGATTCTAATTTTCAAATATATTTGAAAATATAATTGTATTACATGAGTAGATAGAAGGGAATTATAGGAAGTCAGAATTAACATTTTCAAAGGGACTGGGCACAGTGGCTCATGCCTGTAATCCCAGTACTTTGGGAAGCCAAGGCAGGAGGATTGCTCAAGGTCAGGAGTTTGAGACCAGCCTGAGCAACAGAGTGACACCATCTACAAAAAAAAAAAAAAAGTAATAATAATAATAAACTTAAAGATTTTTTTTTTTAAAGAATATTTCAGCTGGGCACAGTGGCTCAGGCCTATAATCCCAGCACTTTGGAAGGCCGAGGTGGGCAGATCACCTGAGGTCCAGAGTTCGAGAACAGCCTGACCAACATGAGAAACCCATCTCTACTAAAAATACAAAAAATTAGCTGGATGTAGTGGCGTGTACCTGTAATCCCAGCTTCTCTGGAAGGCTGAGGCAGGAAAATCGCTTGACCTTGGGAAGCAGAGGTTGCAGTGAGTTGTGCCATTGCACTCCAGCCTGGGTAACAAAAACGAAACTTCATCTCAAAAAGAAAGAAAGAAAGAATATCTCAAAGGTCCAATACTTTTGTCTGTGACTGTGTCCTAAGAAAATACTTATATATGGAATCATATTTAAAAGATGGAATACTTGCTATCTAATGGAATTTTGACAGGAATTAATTTTATAAATCAAAGATTTGTTTTATGTGTCCTCTATGTGCACAACTCTGTGCCAGGTGCTAGCAGGTGTGTTTAAAGTTGAGGAAGGGACATGGTCCTACCCTTACAGTAATTGTAGGAACAAGATAGAATAAGAAAATGACTTAATACTGACCCTGCTCTATATACATCCCAATGAAAACTTTTGATCCCGTATACAGTATAACAGGGCTTTTAAAAAATTATGTAACTGCTTTTTTGTGTAGTGATAGCTGATACAATCTAAAAATAACATTTCAAGAATGAAATCACACTTAAGACAGCCCATCATCAGTTTACTGTCGACATCAGTTTTAGGAAATGAAAGGGCTGATGTTTAGTATCAAGGATAGCCTATCAAGAGCTCATCAGGTGCAAGAATGGAAGAGTAACACAGAAACATCACAGGAAGAAAGAAGCTTTTACAGAGAGCATTTTTAACAAAAGGCTTATCAGATTTTATCAGATGTAAGCCAGTATTACTTTAAAGGTGTTTTTGTTTCATATACTACTAAGAGAAATGCTAGCAAGGACTTCATCCTGATATCAGGGTTGAAGAAAAAACACTGAACAACTTCAAAGTTGGATTTAAGGAAAAAAAAATCACAAGGAATGTAATAGTGGGAAGAAAATCTTGTTTCCTTGATTTTCATCTCAATCCTTTGGGGCTGGCTAGCCAATGTGGATTTCAAATTCCAACTTTTCACACCCACCCCCCTACCCCCCCAAAAATCTTTATCACTATTGCCTAGAACTAGCTAACGTAAAAATATTTATTTTATCTTTTAATTACTAGAATTGTGCCCTGATTAGAGTTTTGTACTTACAACTTACATATCTTTGATAATAAATTGAAATTTAAAAAAATTATTATTACATTAAAACAGTTTTCCCACAAGACCCAAATTTTCATTGGAATATTAGAAGGATTTTATTTTTATGCAGTTTACCAACACATACACCTTAACTCTCTGGAGAGGCTTTTCTTCACAGTCTAAACATATCAGAGTCTAGGGAATGGTATGATAGCTTTATTCATCAGTTCATCAGACATTTACTGGCATCTATGTTAGGCACTTTGTTTGGCGTGATACTCTATTAAAGCCTTATAAAATTGCCTGAAATATAAAACACTAGCATATTCTCCCCCATTTTTGGGTAAACTTAATTTTAAAGTAAATATTAACAAAGTAGATATGTATAATGGTGATTTGATAGCTTCAGAGATTTACTCTAGTTTCATTTTTAAAATGTATGTGTGTGTATGTATTTTTGTTTCTCTCTCTTTTTTTTCTTTCTTTTTTTTTTTTTTTTTTTTTTTTTGAGACCTAACCCTAACTCCGTTGTCCTGGCTGGAGTGCAGTGGCATGACCTCAGCTCACTGCAACCTCTGCCTCCCTGACTCAGGCCATTCTCCCACCTCAGCCTCCCTAGTAGCTGGGACTAGAAGCACATGCCACCACACCCAACTAATTTTTGGTATTATTTTATAAAGAGGGGATGTTGCCCTGTTACCCAGGCTGGTGTCGAACTCCTCAGCAGAAGCAATCTACCTGCCGCCTCCATGTAATCCCATGCTGGGATTACAGGCATGAGCCATCACACCCAGCTAAAAATGTATATATTTCTAATTGATAGGGTTTTATAAATTAGTAGTAATAGAAATATTTCCATCTGTAACAAAGACTGCTCTAGGAAAATCACCCTGACCTACTGAAAATCATTCTTATAAAAAAGGGTTTTTTCCCCCTCAATTAATTGCAGTATAATCCCTCTACTTCTTTCAATCTTTGACATCAGAAAAGTAGCAAAGTTACTTGTTCTTTGAGGGTTGTCTTAAATTTCCCAAGCAATAAAGTTCTCAAATAGAATTATATCCTTAAAGCTGTAATGGTAAGCGACTAGATTTGCACTTGTGGGAGCAGAGTAGAGCTGAGCAGTTGCTGCAAGCTGACCACTTTTCCTGAGGTGCTGGGAGGGCAGCTAGCCAACACACACATGCTGAAGGACAGTGAGGACAGACAGCAGAGAAAGTGAGCTCAGATACACCTTGCTGGACTGCTGAGCACTCAGAAATCATCTTTGTTTTTATGGAATTCCATGCTTTTATAGACTCTTTTCTGTTGTTGTGATATTTGATAAAATTCTCTAAAGGCATTTTTTAGAGGGCCAGCTATTAAAACCTTTAACAGGGAAAAGGTTGCTTTTCATAGTTACGGTTTATATGTGTATGGTTTGTGCATACAGACATTTGTCTCTTTTTCTTCTGTATCCTCTCCCCTCCCCCAGTGAAGTTATTCGAAGTCATTGAAACTGAAAAAACACTCTACCTAATCATGGAATATGCAAGTGGAGGTAAGAACATTTGTATATTTATAAATACATACATATATATATATATATATATATACACATATATATATATACACACACACATATATATATATATATATACACACATATATATATATATATATACACACACACATATATATATATAGTGGTTTTCTTTCTTTCTCATTTTAAAAAAATACACAACTACACTGCCTATATGGATCATTGTGAAGGTTTCATTTAACCTAATACACTATGATGAGAATCAGAAAAGCTGACTCTTAGCAATTCTAGGGTTGCCGTGAAGTGTTTCACTGTTAGCATAGTTAATTGATAATATCTGAATACCTGGATATTTTTTGTGGTAAAACATACCATAAAACTATCATTATAATCATTTTCAGATGTACAGATGTGCTAAAGTGGCATTAGCACATTCACATTGCCCTCACCACCACCCATGTCTATTTTCCAGTGCAAAACTCTGTACCCACTAAACACTAGCTCCCCATTTCTCCTTCTCCCAGTGTTTGGGAGCCATTCTCCTTTCTGTCTCTATGAATTTGACTACTCTTGGACCCTCATACAAGTGGAATTATTCAGGATTTGTCTTTTTGTGTCTGGCTGATTTCATGCAGCATAATGTCTTACAGGTTCATCCATGCTGTAGCATGTGTCAGAATTTCATTCCTTTTTAGGAATACTCCATTGTGTATGTGCAACACACACTCTACATTTTGTTTATTTCGAGTATATAGCTATTTAAATGTATGAATGCATTAGTCTGTTTGAAACAAATATGTGCTCTGGTTTAGATGCTTTTCTTGATCAGATTTTAATGTCATTGGTGTCTGTCTTCCCCAATGTCAGAAATGATGGTTACAGTACATATTGCTAGATTTTCCTTAAAATAAATATTGAGGACTACTAATTGTTTGCCTACAGTGTTGTAAAACTGTAGACGTTTTCTGAAATGCATGTTTATAGCTGCTGTCTTTGATAATGATTCTTATTTTGTGGTTGACATTGGGCTGGATTTGTAGTTGGGGACCACACGGAGTTTCATTGTCTGTGAAGAGCAGAAGCAGCTTTCTTCCTCACCTTTTTGTGTCACCTGCCTTTAGCACAGTGTTTGGCACACAGCAGATATTCAGTAGATAAGAATTAGACT
Source organism: Leontopithecus rosalia (assembly GCA_028533165.1). Lineage (NCBI taxonomy): Eukaryota > Metazoa > Chordata > Mammalia > Primates > Cebidae > Leontopithecus > Leontopithecus rosalia. Next base: position 121,927,090 of record CM052655.1, read on the forward strand.
GCATTTAGGATTTATAAACTACTGGGCACACATTCTGTTAGACTCTATAGCAGTTTTTTATCATTAGCACGTCGATCGATGTTACAAAACCTGAAGATAGAAAGCTGGATTATAGTCTCATTTTAGTGAGTTAACCATTGAATAAAAGATTGTAAACCTGTTGTGGGAAACGATGACTTATAGTAAGCATACCTTTGACACTACTGTCTTCCTACTTCATTTTTAGTTGTATACTTTATACTTTGTGTGTATGTAGTTTGGGAACTTAGTTGGGATTTTCAGAACTTCAGGAGTGGTAGGGGAAGGTTAATCTCAGGACCAAACAGGAGTTCGAGACCAGCCTGACCAATATGGTGAAAGCCCATCTCTACTAAAAATCCAAAAAGTTTAGCCAGGTGTCGTGGCGTGTGCCTGTAGTCCCAACTACTTGGGAGGCTGAGAAAGGAGAATTGCTTGGACCCAGGAGGTGGAGGTTACAGTGAGCTGAGATCGTGCCATTGCACTTCAGCCTGGGCAACAAAGAGCAAAACTCTGTCAGTCAGTCAGTCAATCAGTCAATCAATCAATCAATCAATCAATCAATATCACAACCAAAATGCTTTATGGCATTCTAATACTTTCTGCTCATCTTATGGGCAAGCAACCCAGAGTAATGTTCATAGCCTTCTCATTGTACAGCCTCTACAGTGTACAAGGTGCTTTCTCTTAGCAGATCTCCTTTGACTCCATGCTGTGTCCAGGCGCTGAATGATGGGCTTTTTACCCCTGAGGAAATGGAGGCTGGGAAGTCTCACTGTGGACACTCTGGGCCTGGACCCCCAGCACTCTGAGAGCAGATAGCCGTTCTAGTTGGTCGTTTGTGGCTTTCTGTTCCCATCTATTTTAGGTACTCAGGTCACAGAGATTACCCATATAGGGGCAATACAAAACATCTGAGCAGCATCCAGGTTTAGTAGAAAGAGGATAGGCTCTGGAAAAGACAGACCTGGAGTGAGTCCAGCCAGAGGCCCTCATTGGCCATGCGACCTGACAAGTAACATGCGCTGAGCTGAGTGTCACAGTGAGCATAGTAATCTCCTCTGAGGGCTCAGTGCACTTAGCAGCATTGTAACAGCATTTAGTCCAAGGTGGTGGTTCTGTATTACCTTGGGCTTTTTTTTTTTTTTTTTGGAGATAGGATCTCACTCTGTTGCCCAGGCTGGAGTACAGTGGCGCCATCTCAGCTCACTGCAACCTCTGCTTCCTGGGTTCAAACAATTCTCCTTCCTTAGCCTCCCAAGTAGCTGGGACTATAGGCACACATCACACCTGGCTAATTTTTGTAATTTTGGTAGACAAGAGGTTTCACCACATTGTCCAGGCTAGTCTCGAACTCCTGACCTCAAGTAATCCACCTGCCTCAGCCTCCGAAAGTGCTGGGATTATAGGTGAGAGCCACAGCACCTGGCCTCTTTAACAGTGTTTTGTTGAGTTTATTAAAACAGTTTCCAGGACATATGTTTTATTGTTGATTGTGAAAAGTTTCAGTAAATTGGCCACTCATTCCACCATTGTATCTCCCCACCCCCTAGCCTGCTGCCTTTTGATTTGGTAGAATCAAAGAATTTGAGAATTGAAAAGAATCTTAGAAATTACTTAGGGCAGCTGTCTGATTTTTACAAATGAAACTAAAGCTCAGAAAGTTTGTTCTATGCGAAGGGGTCCATAGCGAGTTAGTTTCAGGACCTGAATTAGAACTAAGGGCTTTCTGAACTGGCCTGTTAGTGTCCTTCCATCCAGCCACCTGTTCCCCTGCCTGGGCAGGAGAGCCACCTTTGCTTCTTGCTTCTTTTTTCTCTGACAAATAGCCTTAGTGTTTTTAAGTTCAGCTGCTTAATCTGAATGTTAATACATTTTTAATAAGGAAAAAAGATCTGGATTGAATTCTTAGTTTAAGAGTTGAACTCCTGAATTATAATTTAGTAATTATGTGTGTAACGTATGGGTCCAGAAATCTCTTAAGAGGTTTGTACTGAATTCAAATTTAGAAAAAAAAATTATATTGACAGACTTGGATTTTATCTGTGTTAATCTACAACAGCTGGTGGGATTAATGTTTTAATTTTTTAAGTAGAAACTTCTGTATTATACTCATGTTTAGTTGTTTTTGCTTAACAACCACTCGTTTTGACATTGCATGCTTTTCTGCAATAGAAAGGTCATTCGTGTAGAAAATGCCACCGGCATTTAGTTTCATACATAATTTATCATAGTTAAGTGAATTTGTGTCATGTAAACTTGACAGTATGTAATGCTTTTTAAAAGATCA
>CM052655.1:121929497-122037928 GCA_028533165.1 Leontopithecus rosalia
AGACACTCTCTCTCTCTCTCTCTCTCTCTCTCTCTCTCTCTCTCTCTCTCTCTCTCTCTCTCTCTCTCTCTCAAAAAGAGATCATTATACAATCAAGTGATAACATGAAAATATTTATGTCTATTTGTTATTTAAAATGTATAATTTCATAGTTAGGGTTAAGAGTTTCAAAGTCAGAGATTAATGTGTAATTCATAATGACTTTCAAGTTTCAAAATATTTTGGTTGAATATTTTCAGGAAGCTGATGGAGATATTCCTTATTTGTATGAAGTAAAGATGTTTCTTTCCCGAAAACACTTTGTATCTGATTTTCTAAATTAGTATTCTTTTTTGTTTATTTCAGAGGTGGCAATTCTTTATTCTAAATTGATAAGCAGTTGACAGTGCTGATAATAGATGCCTTGAAGTGTCACCTTTCTTCCCCAAGGAGTTAGTTGTGTAACGGCCACCAAGCTATGCATCAGCTAGTTCTGTTGGCTTCACCTCCATTGTATCCTGAGCTCCCACTTCTCACCACCACTGCGTTTCCCACTCTAGTCCCCATCACTTTCATTATGGGTTTGATTATTGCACTGTCCTCCCGGTTGGTCTTCCTGCCCCTTCCTTTCCTTGGAAGCCTCTCCCCTGCCAGCAGCCAGTGATCATTTTAAGAGGTCAGTTGTTTCATCTCCTCTGCTTCTCGTCTCACTAATAGTAGAGCCAGAGTCTTCACGACAGCCTACAGGACTCTTCCTGACCTCACGAACTACCTCTCTTCCCCTCATTCACACTTCTCCAGCCCTGTGGCCTTCTTGCTGTTTCTTTTATTACTGTAGAATCAATCTTACTTCAGATAACTACATTGTCCACATCCTCAAGTACTCAGCAAAACACAACTGTGTACACAGGCTTACTTGTTTGTCTCTTTCTCCTGCTTTGTCTCCACAGCACTTGCTATCCTCTGATACAATATATATTTATTCATTTATTGTCCCTCTCCCCCAACTAGAATGTAAACTCTATGAGGAAAAGAATTGTTGTGTTCACTGCTACATTTCCCCAGAGCCTACCTAGAACAGTGCCTCGGAGTTAGTGGACATTCAGTAAATGTTTGTGGAGTGATTGAATATATTCAGGGAATGCTTTGTTGTCATAATCCTGCAGTGAGGGTGTCCTCTTCTAACACTAATAACTTCATCCATTTTAATTTTCTATTTTCATTGCTTAGTTTTTATTAAAGCATATTGAAAACACCCTTTAAAATAAGAGTTACGTAATTTAGGCATAGGGAACTTAATTTTAAAGCTTTTTTCAGCTTAAAGATTTTGTTGGTGAATTTAAATACCTGCAGTTAAAGCCAGCTTAGTTCAGATTCCACATATTTCTGGCTAACTTTATATTTAAAAATTAGTGCATTGCTAAAAGTGAAGCATTATCAATTTAAGGGAAAATTAATGCTCAGAAGTAGGGCTTCTACTTTTATTTCTCTCACTTATAGGTGAAGTATTCGACTATTTGGTTGCACATGGCAGAATGAAGGAAAAAGAAGCAAGAGCTAAATTTCGACAGGTATGAATTAATGTGTCTTTGTTAATTTGATAATTTATCTCACTTAAACCTTGAAGCAAACAAGTGTTTGCCTCCATAAATTCTTTTAAGGCTGTTGGATGGCGGGGATTGGCCATTCAATTCAACAAAAATTTATGAAGTACCTTTCTACCTAAGGCACTGTGCTGGAGGCAGCCATGGTTCTATTCCTAGGTTTGTAATGGGAGCATTAGTCTTACACTTTACCTTCCCTTTCAACAGTTGAGCCTTAAAAAATCTAGAGCCTTTCAAAAACACCTGTGATTACATTAATTAAACCCATTTCAGAGCTTTTAGCAAGTGTCAGAACCCTAAAATTCGTTATTAGCTTTGTCTGACATAAACCAAGATCGAATGTAACTCAAACCGCTAATTGGCAACTTCTTGCTCTGTGTTTACTCTGCTTTTTAAAGAGACATGGGTTTTAATAAGCAGGTTTTTAAGCATATGGGTTACTTTCCTGTCTTTAATAATAATTACTGTTATTGACTGACCATGCCACACACTGGGACAAGTACTTTACCTACATTCATGTAAATCTTACAGCCGCCTTATGAATTAAGTACTATTACACCCATTTGCTAAAATAAGACAACTAAGACATGGGAAGATTAAATAACTCGTCCACAATTGCCTTTCTTCCCCCTTACCCCTTATTGTGGAGAACGGAATCTTGGTATATTGCCCAGGCAGGTCCCAGAATTGCCTTTCAAGTAGGAGACCTGCCACAGACTCAAGAATCCCAAACCCTCTGACTCCAAAACTCAGATTTGCAATCATTATTGTGCTATTATTTAGACTAAGAATCGGCAAACTTCTGTAAAGGGCCAGAGAGTGAACATTTTAGGCTTTGTCTAAGACACTGTCTCTTTCACAACTATTTAACTCTTCTGTTGTAGCTTAGAAACAACTGTAGGCTGGGCACAGTGGCTCATGCCTGTAATCCCAGCACTTTGGGAGGCCGAGGTGAGCAGATCACCTGAGGTCAGGAGTTTGAGACCAGCCTGGCTAACATGGTGAAACCCTGTCTCCACAAAAATACAAAAATTAGCAGGGCGTGATGGCAGGTGCCTGTAATCCCAGCTACTGGGGAGGCTGAGGTGGGAAAATTCCTTGAACCTGGGAAGCAGAAGTTGTAGTGAGCCAAGATCATGCCATTGCACTCCAGCCCAGGCAACAGAATGAGACTCCATCTCAAAAAAAAAAAAAAAAAAAAAAGGAGAAGAAGCAGCTGTAGACCATACCAAATGAATGAACGTGACTGTGTTCCAACAAAACTTTATTTACAGAAATAGAGGTGGGTTGGAAGTAGCCAGAGGCCATAATTTGCCAACCCCTGATTTAGATGAAGGAAAGCAGCAGTGTTTCACTGCTTTTAAATTAATTCTCTTCTCACAAGGTCTACAATGAAATGAAATTATAGCCTCATTTCTCTCAGAACTTTTATATTTGTTTTATTCACATACAAGATTGGCACGTCTTTACAGTGTCTCCTTTGATTTGCTTAATCCGAGGTTTACATTTGTAAGTTAAAGGACGTACTAAGTTTCTTATAAATGTTGCTTCCATACTAATGGTACTTTGAATTCAAATCTAAAATCAGAGTCAAAAATCAACTTTGACTATCATTTAGTTTCCCTGATCCTGTATTTAAAGCTGTGAAAAAAAGAAATTATACTTGATGAAGTCCATAGTTCTTTCCAATTCTAATATCATTTGATTGTGTGGTCCATAAAAGGAAACCCAGATTTTTATTAGAAAAGTCTGTTTGACTCTTTCCATAACTGCACTCTTAATTTTTACAAATTGGCCACCTAAAAGCTAAAATTATTTTGCTTCATACAAGTTACAGTCCTTTCTGCAGATGAATGTGACTTGCAAACATGTATGTGAAGATGGCTTGTTGACTATGAGGAAGAGGCTGCTGTCACCCAGCAAGAGCTTACTAACCCAAGTTGAGGAAATTACTCCAATTTTTATTGTAAATTCCCTGCAGAAATTCTGAAGCCTTTATTTGAGGAGCCTATTAATTGGACTAGGAAGGATGGTTTGTTATGTGTGTGTTTTTACAGTTAGCAAATTGATTTAGAGTGCTTTAGAACTGATTTCTTCTCCCAGGGTATTTGCCTCTGATGACAACTCCATTAGACCTGGAAGGATATGCATGATATTGGTGTATCCACTTTTCTGTTTCAGTTGCTGTGCTTTCTTTTTTTTTCTTTTTTCTTTCATTGTTGTTGAGATGGAGTCTCGCTCTGTTGCTGAGACTGGAGTGCAGTGGTGTGATCTCAGCTCACTGCAACCTCTGCCTCCCATGTTCAAGCAATTCTGCCTCAGCTTCCCAAGTTGCTGGGATTATAGGTGTGCACCACCACGCCCGGCTTTTTTTTCTTTTTTTAATTTTAGTAGAGACGGGGTTTTACCCAGTTGGTCAGGCTGGTATCAAACTCCTGACCTCAAGTGATCTGCCCTCCTCAGCCTCCCAAAGTGCTGGAATTACAGATGTGAGCCACTGCACCCAGCCTCAATATATGTGCTTCCTAGGAGCTAATAAGTCATTGTTACTTTGACTAAGTAAAATAAGTTTTTCTATTTATGACAGAAAGGAAGGTATGCCACACGCAAAGTATACTGTGCAATCCTTTTCCATATTCATCACCAGATGGGTTTCCTCTTCCTACTTCCTTCACCATGCCCATCCTAGTTACTGCTTATAACATTTTAAATTTTTGGTTGGGATCTTGTTCTCTTCAGAGAAAAATAATAGATTTCCAGCTCCATCTTTTTTACTTACCTCTGTCTTGGTTGGCTGGTGATGTTGATTCTTTGACACTCTTTCATGTATGATTGAATGTGAATAAGGCTAGCATTCATACTTTAACCTAGATAACGTCTGTTAGAAATCACCATTTCTAGCTGCTAACAGGATGCAAAAAAAAGCCGTTCAAGTTGAGCCTTTTCAGCTTATTGTGTCATTAGGTTAGCTTTGAGCTGTTTTGGAGCCAGAGAAATTATTTGATCTCTTTGAGAAAGGACAGGAAATCATCAAATCCGATTCAAAAGCAGAATTTGAAAATAACCTATAAGGGAAATCTCAGTATCAGGAAAAACTAATATAAATTCTGAATAAGAAAAGGGAAAATACTAAATAAAATTTACCTGTGTCCTAGGTGACAACGCTATTACTTTGTTTTGGGAAAACAAAGCTACTTTACTTTTCCAGTTTTTAGGCTGACAGAATAGAACAATCATGATAAATCCAAAGTAACAGATGCTCTAAAACCTGTATTTTGGCATTGGAATTTCTGTACCTTTAGTTAATCATGAGTGGGTCTGATATTCTGAATGTTAATTTTAAATAATGAAGCTGCTTAGCAAAGTGCTGATTTTTGTTACCATCTCATCCTAACCCCAGTTCACCTTTTCCTTGCTGCTTATTTTCAACCAAAATATTGTATAGCCCACTCTGAGATTTTATCTCCATGGGTGGGTCCATTTGGCTTACAGTTGAGAGTTGATGATGATTTGGAGGAACCGACAGTATTTTTATTATAACCTCAGTTTCGTGTATATGTAATCATATGCATCTAAATACACATGCAGAATACCAAAGAAAAGACTAGATGCAAGAACAACAAAATAACAAGAGATGTTACCTCTAGTTAGTGGTAATACAGGAGTATATTTTCATAGACTTTTCTGTGTTTCCTCGAATTTCTACAATGAGCATATAAAGCTTTAATATTAGAAGACTTTTTTTAAGTGACCAGTAAGTTTAAATTTCAGTAAAACAGTTGTTTAATCATAGTCATGATTGCAAGTTGACTAAAAAAAGCATACTATTTGCTGAAAGTGGGAGGAATTCTTAATAGTGCACACAGTGGTTTTCATAGTTCACATACGTTCGACATTCATTCCTCCATTTTAATAAAGAGGAAACTGACCCTCAGAGAAGTTAACTAGCTTTTGCTCCCCATGGATCCACATCAGTTAGAAGGAAGACTGTTGCAGGGAGCAGACTGGGAAGAGCACTTACAGAAGAGAACCAACCTGGATTAACACCTGGGTATGGGTAACTCTGCTGCTGGTTTGGTTTGGAGTTGACTCCATGGGTATGGAAAGGTTGCACCAGGTTGGGCGCAGTGGCTCATGCCTGTAATCCCAGCACTTTGGGAGGCCAGCACGGGTCGATCACCTGAAGTTAGGAGTTCGAGACCAGCCTGGCCAACATGGTAAAACCCCATCTCTACTAAAAATACACAATTAGCTGGGCATGGTGGTGCATGCTTGTAATCCCAGCTGCTCAGGAGGCTGAGACAGGAGAACTTCTTGAACCCAGGAAGGGGAGGTTGCAGTGAGCCAAGATTGTGCCATTGCACTCCAGCCTGGTCAACAGAGCGAGTCTCTGTCTCAAGGGAAAAAAAAAAAAGTTACACCGGAGCCATCTGTGCCTAGGGGCAGCCAGGGTCCGCCATATCCAGGCAATTCGTTGGGTCCTGGCACTACACTCTAAGTGGAATGTCAATGGATAGGGTCCGAAAAGAGACTTCAGTTAAAATGGTAGAAAACAGAAGAACATCCTCACCTGTTTCGTTTTGCCCCATCCCTAAATTTCTCCAGACTGGAAAGTTCAAGGCATAGGAAAATTGTTTTAGAAATCCACACAGACATTCAAGTACATACTGAGTATTATTCTGTGTGTGTGAACATTAACAAAGTTATTTTCATCTTAATTACAAATCTGCACCAGTGATGACTGACTCTGCGTCTCTCCCGTTCAGATCGTGTCTGCAGTTCAATACTGCCATCAGAAACGGATCGTACATCGAGACCTCAAGGTAAGTAGAAGTGCCTCACTCAGGGTATGCTCTCTGTATGTATGCATTTCTCACAGTGGTCATTCACAAATGAGGTGTAGATTAGACTTATTAAAATTTTTTTAACTTCATAATCATTGAATCCTCTTAAGTTATAGGAAAGAGCATTAAATTTTTTTAAAAAGTAAAGTCTGTTGAAAGTATTTACATTTCAGTTAAGGTGACTGATGGTTGATTTCTGGAAGACAGTCATCACACAGCCAAACACATGGGGACCTCCAGAAATGTATGGTCGTCCCCACAGCATCCCCAGTGCCGCCTGGCATTCTTTTCTGCTATTTTCATTAGTTCTCTCCCATTAACAGCAGTGCCTGTTTGAGACCACTTTCAAGGTTCTCAACCTCTGCCCTCACTCTGGCATAAGATGAGGTTTCATATCTCACAGAGAAAATAGAAACACCAGGCAGAAGCTCCCTCATTTTCTACCAGGCCCTTAGACATAGCTGCACCTACCCCCATCCATCACTTCTCTCCTCCTGTTACAGGAAAGTGAGGTGCCTCTGCTCTGAATTCTGGGTCCTGATTCCCTCTGGGAACTGTGCTCTGTCTGATGCCTCTCTTCTCTCCATTTGTTTATTCACTCTCCTTCTCTACTGGCTTTTCACCAGCAGCATTTACCCATGCTCAAGTCTGTATATGCCTTTTTTTTTTTTTAACTAAAAACCACCCGTGTTCCCCTTCCAGATACATCCTTTTTCTCTCTTCTCCTTCGTAGCCATATTCTTCTGAACAATTCCTAGATTCTGTGTCTTAACCTGGCACTCACCTTCGCTCTCCCCTCACGTGGTTGTCATTGACTTGCTTTTCCATATTCACTCTCTCAGCTGCAGTGGCCAGCTGTATGCTGATGGCTCTGAATTCTGCAGCCGCAGCACTCTTCTTGGATCCGGGGCCCAGCTGAGCAAAGGGTATCTTCACATAAGCATTCCTTGGGTGCAGCAGGTTCAAAGCCTAAATTTTTCCTTCCTAAACATGAATGTTCACTTCTCATTCAAGTGACTGATGTCCCTCAGGTGCCTTCCTACTCAGTCACCTGGCCCTTTTGCTGTTATGTCCCAGATACCTCTTAAGCTTACTCTTTTCTGTCTGTTACACTATGCAAGGCCAGACCACTATTATCTCAGGTGATTACGACACTGCTTTCTTACCTATTCTCTACTTCTAGTTTTGTCTCTTCCTCCCATGTATGTTTTCTACACTGCACCCAGAGTGGTCTTTTAAGGAAACACAAATAAGTTGGTAATTTCTCTGCTTGAACCTCTTCAGTGGCTTCCCATTGCTCTTAGGATGAAAACCCAAACTTCTCAAGTACAGTCCTTTGTTATTAAGCCCTGACCATCTCCCCAGCCCTCTCTACATATCTCTCTCCCACACACTGTCTTTCAGTTTCTTGGTGAAACATGCTGTGTCTCAAATGGGTTCTTAGACTCTTTATTCTGCTTGAAATACCCCTCATCAACACATCCATTATAATCAGATGCACCTTCTGGTGCTTTGATATCTCTTCAGCTGGGAAGCGATCCACTCCTTTCAGTGCCAACCTACATTTCCTGGTGCCTCTTCAGTTATGGCACTTGTGTCTCAGGACAGCTGCTTATCTTTCTGCCTCTTCCCCTCTAAACTGTGAGCTGTTGAGGGCAGGGTTTTATCGGTCTTGTTATCATTATCCATCCAGACACTAATATAGCATCTGCTGTGGAGTAGCCACATAGGAAATGTTTGTTAAAGTGACTGTGATTTTTTTTTTTTTTGAGACAGTATTGCTCTGCCACTCAGGCTGGAGTGCAGTGGCACCATCTCAGCTCACTGCAACCTCCATCTCCCGGGTTCAAGCAATTCTACTGACTCCGCTTCTTAAGTATTTGGGATTACAGGCGCCCACCACCATGCCCAGCTAATTTTTTGTATTTTTATTAGAGATGGGGTTTCGCCAGGTTGGCCAGACTGGTATCAAACTCCTGACATCAGGTGATGCACCTGCCTTGGCCTCCCAAAGTGCTGGGATTACAGGCATAAACCACCGCACCCAGCTGTGATTTGTCTCTTGAATGAGGTTTGGGATTCTCCCCTTTTCATTTAACAGCCATTTCATAGCTATTTAGCTGTTTTTATGAAATGCTCCTTTTTAAAAAAATTATTTATCTTTTGAGACAGGGTTTTACTCTGTCACCCAGACTGGAGTGCAGTGGCACAATCATAGCTCACTGCAGCCTCAAACTCCCAGGCTTAAGAGATCCTCCTATCTCAGTCTTCTAAATAGCTGGGATTGCAGACGCTACCCAGCTAATTTTTAAAAAAATTTTTGTAGAGAAGGGATCTCTCTGTGTTGCCCTAACAGGACTGGAACTCCTGGGCTCAAGTGAGCCACTGTACCTGGCCCTGCCCCTACACCTGCCACATATTATTTTCATTTTTTGTTTTTGAGATGGAGTATCACTCCGTCGCCCAGGCTGGAGTGCAGTGGTAAAATCTCAGCTCACTGCAACCTCTGCCTCCTGGGTTCAGGCAATTCTCCTGCCTCAGCCTCCTGAGTAGCTGGGATTACAGGTGTGCACCACCATGCCCAGCTAATTTTTGTATTTTTATTAGAGACAGGGTTTCACAATCTTGGCCAGGCTGGTCTCAAACTCCTGGCCTCAGGTGATCTACCTACCTCTGCTTCCCAAAATGTTGGGATTACAGGCGTGAGCCACTGTGCCTGGTCCCCATATTATTATTCTTAATTGAAAAACTTGTCAAGGCTTTTCTTGATCTTGGGACACTGATGTTTACATTAATGCTAGAATTAATCTATACTTGATGCTTGTTATTGTTAATGTTATAAAATAAGGAGTTCTCATTTGTCTCCTGTTTTTTTCTCCAGAAAGAATGTTTTCACATTAATTAGGAGGTAACTTTATATCATTACAAAGAGCTTTTCTGAAAATGCCTAATCCTGTCATATTTCTAATTCTATTTTGGTTAAATTTCATTTTTGTCTTGATGTTTTCCCTCTAGGCTGAAAATCTATTGTTAGATGCCGATATGAACATTAAAATAGCAGATTTCGGTTTTAGCAATGAATTTACTGTTGGCAGTAAACTCGACACATTTTGTGGCAGTCCTCCATACGCAGCACCGGAGCTCTTCCAGGGCAAGAAATACGACGGGCCAGAAGTGGATGTGTGGAGTCTGGGGGTCATTTTGTACACACTAGTCAGTGGCTCACTTCCTTTTGATGGGCAAAACCTAAAGGTATAAGAAGCAGTTGCATCGTGTACTTCACAAAACTGAAAGAAGTTTCCTAATATTAGATGGCTTCATATCTTTACCATTATATCAGTGTGGGGGCTTCAGGGTTTTTCTTGTTGTGTTTTGTTAACTAAACCTAAAGGTTGACTCACTAGTATTCTTTCTCCTCTACCTCCCCAAAGGAACTGAGAGAGAGAGTATTAAGAGGGAAATACAGAATTCCCTTCTACATGTCTACAGACTGTGAAAACCTTCTCAAACGTTTCCTGGTGCTAAATCCAATTAAACGCGGCACTCTAGAGGTAATCATGTAGGTGGAAACAAGCAACAACTTTGGAGAGTCTTTAGAGTGGCCTTAGAACTTTGCTTGGTTATATGCCATACTGGATACATCCTGCGCTTTGTAAGCAGGAATTGAAGCATTTAAAAAAATTCGAGTTTATGCTTTGAACAGTAGTTAATGAAATGTTGAAAATACATTTTTCTAAATATTATCAGAATATTTTATTTTTATCTGGTTTTCAGAATATTTTATTTTACTCTGCTAATGAACAGTTTACCTTTTTTAGCAAATCATGAAGGACAGGTGGATCAATGCAGGGCATGAAGAAGATGAACTCAAACCGTTTGTGGAACCAGAGTTAGACATCTCAGACCAAAAAAGAATAGGTAATCACTCCATGCCTGCATGTTCACATGTATTTGTCTAAGTAACATATTTCTGTTTGGACTCATGTCTGTACCTAAAATGTGAATAATGGAAAGTTAAGCACAGGTTATATGAACAGTTTATCTGCTCAGTCATATTTAGGAACTTAGCTACCTGCAGTTTCCTGTGGTAGCACCCAGTAACTCTGAAACAAGTGCCCATTTATATTAGAAAATGTATGTAATGTGTAATCTTTTAGGTCAAATGAAGAAAATTGTTTTATCCTATAAAAGGATGATTTCTTACCCAAGCAAAACACATAAACTGTATTATGTCCTTCTTTTAGATATTATGGTGGGAATGGGATATTCACAAGAAGAAATTCAAGAATCTCTTAGTAAAATGAAATATGATGAAATCACAGCTACATATTTGTTATTGGGGAGAAAATCTTCAGAGGTAAGAGTAATCAGAGAGAAAGAGCTGAAATGCCCTTAATTATTAGTTCACATAAACTGTTTTCTTAGTTTTTATCTTTTAAATGTTTGTAACATTTGATATATCATTTTTTAGATTTACCTGCAAACAGAAAATCTAAATCCTATGACTATTACAAGCTATTTTAAGTTAACCCTTAATGATGGATATTAGCCAGGCATGGTGACTCACGCATGTAATCCCAGCACTTTGGGAGGCTGAGGTAGATGGATCAGTAGAGGCCAGGAGTTCAAGACCAGCCTGGCTAACATAACGAAACTCCATCTCTTCTAAAACAGACAAACAAAAAATTAGTCAAGCATGTTGGTGCGCCTGTAATCTCAGCTATTCGGGAAGCTGAGGCAGGAGAATCGCTTGACCCTGCCAGGCGGAGATTGCAGTAAGCCAAGATAATGACACTGTACTCCAGCTTGGGTGATAGACTGAGACTCTGTCTCCAAAAAAAAAAAGAAATGCTGGGCGTGGTAGCTCACACCTGTAATCCCAGCACTTTGGGAGGCTGAGGCAGGTGGATCACAAGGTCAGGACTTAAAGACCAACCTGGCCAACATGGTGAAGCCCCATCTCTACTAAAAATACAAAAATTAGCCAGGTGTGGTGACGCGTGCCTGTAATCCCACCTACTCAAGAGGCTGAGGCAGGAGAATTGCTTGAACCTGGGAGGCGGAGGTTGCAGTGAGCCAAGATTGCACCGCTGCACTCCAGCCTGAGCAATGGAGCAAGACTGTATATTGGGCGAGGGGCGGGGGCAGGGGTAGAAAAAAAAAGATGGATGTTGTTATAAACCTGGTCTTTCATAAATTAACCTATAGTCATTAGTGGTTTAGAAATGACATAAAGCATCAGATGAAGTAAATAGAGCATTTAAAGTTATTTGAGAAAGCCTGGAAAGAAAATGATAAATACCTTACCTTTTGTGTCTTTCCAGCAGTCAGAAAACTACTACTTTTGCTTAAGTTTAGGATGAAAATTTTTGTACGTTGTGATTCCTCCTCTCTGAATGAACGGTTTATGAGGTCTATGTTAATGAGAAGTTTAATTTCCTAATAAACCATTTGGGTTCGTGTTGTGGTTTGCTGTTTTTCTCATTTTCTCTTAGCTGGATGCTAGTGATTCCAGTTCTAGCAGCAATCTTTCACTTGCTAAGGTTAGGCCAAGCAGTGATCTCAACAACAGTACTGGCCAGTCTCCTCACCACAAAGTACAGAGAAGTGTTTCTTCAAGCCAGAAGCAAAGACGCTACAGCGATCATGGTAAGTTTTGGAGTATTCCAGTGCCTTCTCTTAAGAGTCCAGGCAAGAGATCTAGCACTGGGAAGCATTCTCTTGGTCAGAGTCTGGCTTGATGTTCTTTCTTGGCATTTTTTTCTCTCTTTCTTTTTTGAGACAGTCTCGCTCTATTGCCCAGGCTGGAGAGCAGTGGCACAATTTTGGCTCACTGCAACCTCCACCTCCCAGGTTCAAGCAGTTCTTCTGCCTCAGACTCCCAAGTAGCTAGGACTACAGTCGTGCACCATCATTTCTGGCTAATTTTTGTATTTTTAATAGAGTTAGGGTTTTGCTATGTTGGCCAGGCTGCTCTAGAACTCCTGGCCTCAAGTGATCTGCCCACCTCAGCCTCCCAAAGTGCTGGGATTACAGGCATGAGCCACTGTGCCTAGCCAGCATTTTTTTCTTGGTGTTCCTGCAGGCACTGGCATGATTACATGATTACTTCAAGCCTCTGATCTTCTTGGTACATTCAGTAGATTTTTGCTGGTTAAGGCCTCAGTAGAGTGGAAACCTTACCATTAGCCTCTCTAGAACCTCTGCTTTAATCTGTAGTTTTTCTTTTTTTTTTTTCTTTTTTTTTTACGGAGATGGGGACTTGCTATGTTACCCAAGCTGGTCTCAAACTCCCAAGTGATGACATGAACCACCACATCCAGCCTTTAGTCTGTAGTTCTATTCAGTCTCTTCACCTCTGCATCGGATTTACTCTGTAGAGTAGTACTGTCCAGTAGAACTTTCTGTGATTATCACAATTTTGTATCTCTATGCTGTCCAGTCAGGTAGCTACTGGACACTTGTGGCTATCAAGCACTTGAACTGAGGAAATGATTTTTACCCTTTTTATTTTTATTTATTTTTTCTTGAGATAGAGTTTTGCTCTCATTGCCCAGGCTGGAGTATAATGGCACGATCTTGGCTCACTGCAGCCTCAGTCTTCTGGGTTCAAGCAGTTCTCCTGCCTCAGCCTCCTGAATAGCTGGAACTACAGACATGCGCCATCACGTGTATTTTGTATTTTTAGTGGAGGCGGGGTTTCACCATGTTGGCCAGGCTGCTCTAGAACTCCTGACCTCAGGTGATCCACTCACCGTGGCCTCCCAGAGTGCTGGGATTGCAGATGTGAGCCTGTAATTGGCCTAGCCAATTTTTACTCTTTTAAAATTTTACTGGCCTGGTGCAGTGGGTCATGCCTGTAATCCCAGTACTTTGGGAGGCCGAAGCCAGCAGATCACAAGTTTAGGAGTTCGAGACCAGCCTAACCAACATGGTGAAACCTCATCTCTACTAAAAATAGAAAAATCAGCCGGGCTTGGTGGCGTGTGCCTGTAATCCCTGCTACTCGGGAGGCTAAGGCAAGATAATTGCTTGAACCCAGCAGAGGTTGCAGTGAGCTGAGATTATGCCACTGCATTCCAGCCTGGGCAACAGAATGAGACTCTGTCTCAAAGAAAAAAGAGAAAAAATTTTTTTACTTAAGTGATATAGCCAATTGTGGCCAGTAACTGTCATATTAGGGCAGCCCTAGAGAATATATGGAACCCCAGTTTTGCCTTAATTGGTTTCAGTGTTTTACAGTGTAATTCTCATCCATTCTCTTGCTGTTGGTGTGGTTAAGCCACCCTCCCTTTTAAACTTCAGTTATAGAAGCCAATCCTTTATGAGGCATAAGACCCCCAGTGGGTAGGCTTACCAAGCTCTATAGTTGTTCTGCCTTCAGCAGTCCAGGTGTCAGAGTCCTGAGGCTAGTGTATGTATTTACTCCCTCATAACTACATGTTAACATTGTAGATATCTTCTTTAATTCTATTATCCCAGGATTCGGGAACTAAATCTATGATTGTCTGGTCCTAACTTTTAAAAATATATTCTCATATAGAACCCCAGTTCATCTCCTTGGGTTTTTGTTGTTGTTGCTGTTGTTTTTGTTTTTTGGAGACAGAGTTTTTCTCTGCTGCCCAGGCTGGAGTGCAGTAGCACAATTTCGGCTCACTGCAACCTCTACATCCCAGGTTCAAGCAATTCTAATGCCTCAGCCTCCCAAGTAGCTGGGACTATAGGTGTGCACCAACAGACCCGGCTGATTTTTGTATTTTTGGTAGAGACAGGCTTTCACCATTTTTGGCCAGGCTGGTCTCGAACTCTTGACCTAAGTGATCTGCCCACCTCGGCCTCCCAAAGTGGTGGGATTACAGGCGTGAGCCACCACTCCTGGCCTCATTTTATTTCTCATCTCTGGACATTATCCATCTTAATACTTTCATCTTAAGATTTGACACTTAGGACTGCACAGAGCATTTTAGGTGTGGACAGCTTTTATTTTGTACTAAAATTGGTGACTCTTGGTTTGATTTCCATTTCCTTCTGTTGCCTGTCTTTCTATGTGGTTTAGACTGAAGCAACAGTGTACTAATTTCACTAGTAAAGCATCTATAGTGGCTGCTATTCTGGGGTATAACTGAGAGCACAGAACTCTTTCTCACATCAGGATTTGTGCTCCTAGCATTTGTAGGTGATGTATTGATCTAGGTCTGCCTTTTTTGTGTTCGTGTTAGTCACTAACAAGGGGGGTTTCCAGTGCCAGTGGACCACATGACAATTAAATCCCTATATATTGCCCTAAAACCATCTAGTTTAAATGGAATTATTCCTAAATTCTAGAAGAAACCTGATCATGGGATTTTCAGATTTCTCTAGGGAATATGTTAATAAGTTAGTTCTTCCTTAAGCACATAGATTCCATCCAGATTAGTAGTGCCTTTTTGCCCCCAGCTCATAAAATTTTAGAGATAAAAAGGGCTTTAGACATGATATTGTACACTCACCAAACTTCTATTTTATCCCTAAAGAAATAGACCAAGAGAGATCACCAGGTCTCCCAGGGTTACACAGTAAATCAGAAACAACCAGGCAGAGCCCGGGACTCCTGGTCCCAGACCTGTGGCTTTCTTCATTGAAGCACCTCACTGGAGTAGCCTTTTCATAATCCTCATCTTTCTTGGAATTTCTGAAGGCAGGCAAGCCTGTATGGCCAGGCCAGCTTTCGCCCCTCTTGCCTCCTCTCACCTCTCCCTTCCTTTTTCCCTGCCTGTAGATGCAGACCTCTCTGCATACATGCCTGCTTCTTCTCTAAAGCCACAATGTAATTTGTAGCTGTCCTTCCTAATTTGAGACCCACATGTGAATACCCCATATGCATGTACACACCTTTTCTGCAAATGGTGATCTCCATCCGATTTTCAAGGGATTCTTTAGCTTGTTTTTTTTAAAAAAAGAATAATAATAATCACTGTTTACTAATCAGTGAGTGGTACTGGGGCACATTGATACTTCTCAGGAAAAAAAAAAGAATTTGGATCAATTTCTCACATCTTATACCAGGATGAATTTTCAGTTGGAATGAAGATACAAATATAAAAGTAAAACCCCAGAAATATTGAAAGAAAACATGGGATTATTTGCTTTTAAACTTGGACTGGTGAAGGTGTTTCTGTCACCCCAAATACTAAACCCATGAAAGAAAAGACTTACAAATTTGATTACATAAAAATGAAATGTCTGTGTAACACATCCATACCGTGGACTATACTACTCACATTAAAAAAGGAGTAAACTATGATATGTATAACTTGGATGGATCTCAAAGGAATTATACTGGGTGAAAATACATAAAAGGTTACATTCCATGGATTCCCATTTACGTAACATTCTTGAAATGACAGAATTCTAGAGATGGCGAGCAGGTTAGAGTGGCTGGGATTCAGCAAAAGGGAGTTAGAGTAAGAGGGAAGTGGCAGTGGCTGTGACTGTGGCTATGAAAGGGTAGTCCCCAGGGTCTTTGAGATGGAAATGTACTACAGCTTGACTGGTGGTGGCCACGTGGATCTACACATGTAATGAAAGGGTATAGAATGAAATACACAGACATACAAATTAGTGTAAGTAAAACTGGGGAGATCTGAATGAGGTCAGTGGATTAGATCAATGTCTGTTTCTATTCAGAATCCCAAATCTTAAAAGGTTTTATATTTTCTAAACACAAAGTTTGAAAGCAATCAGTAGTGACCTGAAAGTTCACAATGTCAGTAGACCATGATATTGGGAAGAAAGCTAGGCATTGAGGCTAATATCCTCCTATACTTGGTTAAGTTTTTGTTTTATATGTTAAAATTACTAAACCGAAAGCTTACTTGTTATTCTCCCATGAATAAAAGTAAGCCCTTATTTATTTTTAATTTAGTTCCAAATAGATTTGCCATTTAGATTTTTATCCAAAAACTAGCTCTTCCCATCCCCATTTGTTTGTTTATTTTTTTAAACAGGACCTCATTCTATCACCCAAGCCACATGCAGCCTCAAACTCTTAGGCTCAAGCTGTCCTCCCACCTCAACCTCCCAAAGTGTTGGAATTACAAGCGTGAGCTACCATGCATACCCAACCTTTAATACATCTAAAATATAAAATGTCTTCTGCCTTAGAAAAAACGATGAGCACTTGATGCTGTCCTTTAAGATTACCACTGGATTATCATATCTGAGGCATATACTAGTTATCATGTTTATTTGTAAAATTCTTAGCACTCCTAATCTCCTGTGCTGCTATTGGAGTCTCCCTATGGTTTACTATAGGACATCAGTCTGTCGTCCACATGTCCCTAGGCACATGTCCCTGGACATACTCCTCCTGGAGTGGCAGGAATGACTAGTGACCTCCATCTACTTCCTCCCTGTCACTTGCATGATTCCTCTGCTTCTACACCTTCTCCTGTCTACTCAAACTCCTGTTTATCTAAAAGATTATGGGTGTTTTTTAAAAGATCCAGGATAAAACTTCAAAAGAAATGGCCTATAAAATCTATACTTTTCTGTTCCAAAAGGTGATGGCATCTCTCCTACAAAAGAGGATGTAGTTCACTCAGATGTACGAGATGAACTGGTTCATTCTGCTTGATTTGTGTGCATCTAATTAGTTTGAATCTATACAGTAATACCACCTTAAGATGTTTCCAAAGGACAACTCTAAATGCTTACAATTTTTTGAAAAAAATATTTTAAGTAGAAATTTAGGGGTATTAAGTGAAATTTCAATATTGAATTCATTGCATAGGGCAAACATTAGCTATAAGTGAGAAACAAAGGATTTTACTGTTTTACATTTTTTTAGGTGAATAGCAATCTTAGATCAACTCTTACAAAATACGATTACTGTCACAAAATAAAACTTGAAACTATATTCAGTCTTTTTAAAAGTGAACTCTTTATTTTAGCTGGACCAGCTATTCCTTCTGTTGTGGCGTATCCGAAAAGGAGTCAGACCAGCACTGCAGATAGTGACCTCAAAGAAGATGGAATTTCCTCCCGGAAATCAGGTGGCAGTTCTGTTGGAGGAAAGGGAATTGCTCCAGCCAGTCCCATGCTTGGGAATGCAAGTAATCCCAATAAGGCGGATATTCCTGAACACAAGAAAAGCTCCACTGTCCCTAGTGTAAGTGTTGTTGAACTATAGAGTGGTCTTAGCGTGGTAAGGTTGGAACTGGCTAGGTACCAGGTGTTCATTTTACTCCTGTGGTCTCCTGCTCCTGGAATGTCCTCCCCACTAGGCTAGTCTTAACCTATAGAAATCCCACCTGCTGCATTGTACGTATTTATTGTTGATACTCTCTTAGTTCATTCCTCCTGCTGTAACACAATGCCTGAGACTGGCTGATTTATAAAGAAAAGACATTTATTTCTTACAATTCTGGAGGCTGGGAAGTCCAAGATGAAGGCACCAGAAAGTTCTGTGTCTGGCGAGGGCCCTGTTCTCTGCTTCCAAGATAGTGCCTTGGTGCCGGCATCCTCCAGAGAAGACAAATGCTATGTTCTCATGTGGCTGAAGGGACAGAAGGGGTGAACTCACTCCCACAAGCTCTTTTATAAGACACTAACCTGGCTGGGCCCGGTGGCTCACACCTGTAATCCCAGCACTTTTGGAGGCCGAGGAAAGTGGATCAGGAGTTCAAGACCAGCCTGGCCAAGATGTTGAAACCCCATCTCTACTAAAAATACAAAAATTAGCCAGGTGTGGTGGTGGGTACCTGTAATCCCAGCTACTTGGGAGACTGAGGCAGAGAATTGCTTGAACCTGGGAGGTGGACATTGCAGTGAGCCAAGATCACGCCACTGCACTCCAGCCTGGGCAACAGAGCAAGACTCCATCTCAAAAAAAAAAGAAAGAAAGAAAGAAAGAAAAAAGACACTAATCCGTTCATTTGGGCAGAGCCCTCATGATCTAAACACCTCCGAAAAGACTCATCTCCAAATACTGTTTTCTCCTATTGGAGATAAAGCTTCAACATGCATTTTGGAGAGGACACCAACATTATCTCACAAAGCTCCATAGATGTGGCTGGGCACGGTGACTCATACCTGTAATCCCTGCACTTTGGGAGGCCAAGGCGGGCGGATCACTTGAAGTCAGGAGTTCGAGACCAACCTGGCTCAACATGGTGAAACCCCGTCTCTACTAAAAATATAGAAATTGGCCAGGCAAGGTGGCTCACACCTGTAATTCCAGCACTTTGAGAGGCCGAGGCGGGTGGATCACGAGATCAGGAGATTGAGACCATCCTGGCCAACCTGGTAAAACCCTATCTATACTAAAATACAAAAAAATTAGCCAGGCTTGGGTACATGCCCGTAGTCCCAGCTACTTAGGAGGCTAAGGCAGGGGAATCGCTTGAACTCAAGAGGTGGAGACGGCAGTGAGCCAAGATCATGCCACTGCACTCCAGCCTAGCAACAGAGCCAGACCCAATCTCAAAAAAAAAAAAAAATTACAGGATATGGTGGTATGCGCATGTCATCCCAGCTACTCGGGAGGCTGAAGCAGGAGAATTGCTTCAACCCAAGAGGCAGACATTGCAGTGAACTGAGATCATGCCTCTGCACTCCTGCCTGGGTAACAGAGCGAGACTCCATCTCAAGAAAAAAAAAAAAAAATTCAAGATGAGATTTGGAAAATTAAAAAATAAAAATTTCATAGCTGTGACTTGTTTCTTGCTTTTTAGTTTTTTATATTAAAGTTAATATTCATGTGAATTAAATTCATGAAGTTGAATTCATGAAATTAAATTCATGTGAATCCATGATACATGATTAACCATTTTAAAGTGTGCGATTCAGTGGCATTTGGTACACTCACAGTATTGTACAACCAAACACCTCTCTTTAGTTTCAAAACTTTTTCAGTACCCCAGAAGGAAGACCTGGGCACAGTGGCTCACCCCTCTAATCCCAGCACTTTGGGAGGCTGAGGCAGGAGGATCATTTTAGCCCAAGAATTTGAGATCAGCCTGGGCATCAGAGTGAAACCTCATCTCTACAAAAAAGTATATATAAATAAATTAGCTGGGCATGATGATGCACACCTGTAGTACCAGCTACTTGGGAGGCTTAGGTGGGAAGATCGTTTGAGCCCAGGAGGTTGAGGCTGCAGTGAGTTGTGGTAACACCACCATGTTCCAGCCTGGGCAACAGAGCAAGACCCTGTCTTTTAAATAAGAGATGGGTATTCCTATTTATGTAAATGAGTTCATTGTTTCTTATTTTACTGTATTTACCAAATTAAGACCAAAATGACCTTTTTTATAGAGTAACACAGCATCTGGCGGAATGACACGGCGAAATACTTATGTTTGCAGTGAGAGAACTTCAGCTGATAGACACTCAGTGATTCAGAATGGCAAAGAAAACAGGTAGGAAATTCTACCTGTTTGTAAGAAAAGTTGTTTTTCCCAAGAGAGATGGAAGTATGTTATTTACTGCTTTGTTTCTATAATCATTCTCAAATTAAAGCTGTAAGTATTCTCTGAAGGTAGGTTAAATTTGTGCACTAATTTTTAGCAAGATACTAGAATTGTAAATTGTTTCCGTTGTCTAGAGCATCATCCTCCTGCCTGGCTGTGTATGATAATTAAAAGCATTGGGTTAAATCCAGGAGGTTTCCTAGAGGAAGTAGAAAGTAAGCTGTGAGTATGTTGTAGAACATTGACTAGATGGAGATTGTCTTGTGCACACTAATAACCTGAAAGTGGGCTCAAGGCAGAGAGCCACACTTGGGAGAATGCAGAGCACCACTTAGTGTTAAAGGTCAGCAGTTTACCAAAGGGTCTGGATGACTGGGTCTAAATAGAAACACAGGAGAAGCCAAGAGAAATGGAGAGTCAAGCCTTCTGAGTGCTTTTAATTTGCCTGCAGGGCAAGCATACATAGGATGAGCATGATTTAAAAGACAATGATGTTACATGTCAGTAAGGAAAGTGTCCTATCATGCACACTATTTTCTTGGGGTTATGAAATAAGAAAATAAGTAGAGTCAGTAAAATGGGATTAGATAGGCCTAGAGACTCTGAGGTGGGGTTAGTCTGGATGGAAAGAAAAAAGAAGTTGGTCTGGTAAAGGATAATTAAAAATGCTATATTTTGTTGAGAACAAATTTCCCAGGCTGGCATGGATTTTCCTTCTTTGTTTTTGGAAGAGCAGTATATAAACTAAATTTAAAAGGGTACATCATTCTTCTAACTTGAACATTGTTTGCATCAGAATTGTTTCTTCTGACATTTACTTTCTGCAGTTACAGTGTAAGGTTCTGTTTCTTAATCCTAACCTATGTTTGATCTCATTAGTCAAATGAAATATTTGATCACTGTATTTTGTGACAGCCTAAGCAAAAATTATTTCTTCCTTCATCCTTAGTACCAAACTGATTATCGCTTCCCTGTTCCATAGGCCACTTAGAATTGAATTGATATGAGGAGTAACATTTGTTCTGTAAGATTGTGGTTATTATTCGTTGAATTTTTAGCAATATTTACATTCTCTTGTTCTCTTTTCTGACTTACATGTGTGTATATGTGTTTTAACATTGTCTTTTTTCCTATGATTAAAAACTGTTAAGAACTTGAGTATAGCGGCTAGGGTAGATGGTTTACAGATAATGGTTGGTATAGGTATTTCTTAATAGTAGTCTACTCTTTGGTAGATTTGTATTATAGTTCCATTCTTAACTCTCAAATTTCTTCTAGTTCACAAGTGACTTAATAGAAAATATCAGTAGAAGACTTAAAAGTTTCTGATGTTAAAGATTTTAGTCTACAGGACTACAAAAATGTTTCGTGGCCAGGCACAGTGGTTCACACCTGTATTCACAGCCAGCACTTTGGGAAGCCAAGGTGGGCAGATCATTTGAGGTCAGGAGTTCAAGACCAGCCTGGCCAACATGGTGAAACCCCCATCTGTACTAAAAATACAAAAATTAACTGGGTGTGGTGGCAAAAGCCTGTAATCCCCAGGCTACCAGGGAGACTGAGGTGGGAGAATCATTTGAACCCACGAGGCAGAGGTTGCAGTGAGCTGAGATCACACCACTGCAGTCCAGTCTGGGCAACAGAGCGAGACTCCATCTCAAAAAAAAAAAAAAAGTTGTTTCATTACCTTTACTTTTCCAAGTACTTCTAATGTAATTTGTACTTGAGTTAAGGCACTTCTAAATTCTGGAAGTGCACCACCCACCTCCTTCTGAACTTTAGGTTATGTGACTCTGTAAGGTACAGAGTCAGTCTCCTCAAGGGTGTTAAGACCAAGGTCTGCTCTCTGCTCCTCATCCAGTGCTACATGTATCATACACCAGGCACATGCGTGTATACCAGTGCTCTTCTGATTCTTTTTTCCTAAAATTTTTCATTTCACTCTTTGGAAATAGTGTTTAAGACTTCTTTTATTTGGCATGATTTCCTTTCTGCATTCCCACTGGAGACACCTGCTGTGTTGGGCCCACTCTTTTGTATCTTGACCTGGGCCTCATTGCCTCTCTTAGCATCAATCATTGAAATACTTTGCTTTTGAAGGTGTCATCTTTCTCTTTAGCCAAAGAGAGTCTCAGCGCCAAACCTTAAAAGACAGGGCTCATTGTTTTAATAATATTTGGATTTTCCTTTTCTATCTTATAAGTGAATTGAAAGACTGGAAAATTATTGGGTTTGACAACTGAACCTTGTGGTCATAATTTTTACTTGAGTTAAGGCACTAAATGTGACAGCTTTCCCTTAAAATCGATGCTTGAGTCTTCAGTGAGATACAATTAGCTCTCTCTGCACAGATGACTTCTTAGGCAGATTGTTCCTTTCCCTCTCTTCACCCACCCATATATCTTAATCCTTCACTCATTTAAAATATGTGTGAGCTGAAGGAAGCCTAGACCTGTGTTAACTTCTGAAACAAACACGTTAAGTTCCAATGTAAGCCTTAAATATTTTTGACTGTTTTCTTTTTTATATGAGTGTTTATACAGAATTTCAACATGAGAATAATGATGGCTAATTCTTTTTAAAACCGTATAAAGATTTAAACCAAAGACTCCATGTATCTTAAGCCCTTACTACCTTAAAAATCCTACTGTTAACATAGGATACGTTAAAGGCTTACCAAATGCAGGGCTTTTTTCTCTTGTCATAGGCCATATAGTTAATTTTAATCATTTTTTTCTTTAGAAAATTACTTTTATTAATTGATTCTTACCAGCTCAGCCTTTGTTTTTTATCAGCTTTCCTGTGGGAACAATAAAGTTAATGATTTGGGGAGTGTAGGTCAGGGCTGGTTGTTACTTTGGCACAAACACCTGTGAGTAGTTTTCTAAGACTTGTTTTGAACCAATCATGCTGAAGGCCAGCCCACTTTCTGCTGCAATTTCTGCTTTCTGATGTTATTCTCAAAAAGATGGCCAGATTCCAGGCATGACTGATAGTTGGTGTAATCTGGGCATGAGAAGGTTTGATTACATCTTCAATTGTCTGATTCTATTAAGATGGTATAGGTTTGCAGTGTGAGTCTTAAACCATGTAGTACTGGCACATAGTGCTCAACAAATGTTAGCTTTCATTATTAATTATAGACTGTTTAACCAAGGCTATGAAGAATTTTCTTAGTTTACACTGCCTAAATCTAATCTCTGAAGTTAATGTTGCTCAACAACGTACATAGCAGAGACACTCTGTTCCTCCTATTTCATATGCTTTAGATACCTGGATGAGACGTTCAGACTGCATTCTTTTAAAGAACCCAGAGAAGTGACATGATGGTGTTACAGTAATGCAAACAATTTTTTCTTTTCTTTTTTTTTTTTTCTTTTTCTGAGATGGACTCTCGATCTTTTACCCAGACTAGAGTGCAGTGGCGCTGATCTCAGGTCACTGCAATCTCCATCTTCCGGGTTCAAGCAATTCTTCAGCCTCATTCTGGGATTACAGGCACACACCACCACACCTGGCTGATTTTTGTATTTTTAGTAGAAATAGGGTTTCACCAGGCTTGTCTCAAACTCCTAACATCAGGTGATCCACCTGCCTCAGCCTTTCAAAGTGCTGCGATTACAGGTGTGAACCACTTCATCCAGCCCAGAATGTTTTTCAAAGAAGTTTTAGATATTGGCTATTATTGTAAACTTTCAAAATTATAAAGTGACTTTAAGTGGATGGAGTCTTGCAGTATTGCCCAGGCTGTAGTGCAGTGGGTGGTCACATAGGTGATTGTAAGTGTACTGCAACCTTGAGTTCCTGGGCTCAAACGATCCTCCTGCGTTCGCCTCTTGAGTAGCTGGGACTAAAGGCAGGCACCACTGCACCTGGCTAATTTTTCTTTTTTTGAGACAGTTTCACTCTTGTTGCCCAGGCTGGAGTGCAATGGCACAATCTCAGCTCACCACAACCTCTGCCTCCTGGCTTCAAGCGATTCTCCTGCCTCAGCCTCCTGGGTAGCTGGGATTACAGACATATACCACCATGCCCACCTAATTTTTTTTTTTTTTTTTAAGTAACAGCAGAGTTTCTCCATGTTGGTCAGGCTGGTCTCAAACTCTTGACCTCAAGTGATCCGCCCACCTTGGCCTCCTAAAGTGCTGAGATTACAGGCGTGAGCCACCGTGCCAGGCCTAATTCTTTATTTTTTTGTAGAGATGAAGTCTTCCCATGCATGTTACCCAGGCTGGTCTCAAACTCCCGGCCGCAAGGGATCTTCCCACCTTGGCCTTCCAAAACACTAGGTTTACAGGCAGGAGCCACTATGCCTGACCTTGGACTATATTTTTAATTCTGCTTTTGCCCAGTCACTGAGTATGCTTTTAATCAGCAGTCAAAACATTTCTTGTCAGAATGTTCTGATAGGGGCTAGAGGGCACACCCACAAATTCAAAGCGTCTATCCTTTAGTAAACTTAAGTGGATTAATGTTTTAGAAAAACTAGTCAGCCAGGAGGGGTGGCTCATGCCTGTAATCCCGGCACTTCCGGGAGGCCGAGGCAGGTGGATCACAAGGTCAGGACCATCCTGCCTAACACAGTGAAACTCCATCTCTACTGAAAAGAAAAAGATCAGCTAGGTGTGGTGGCACGTGCCTGTAGTCCCAGCTACTCAGGAGGCTGAGGCAGGAGAATCGCTTGAACTCAGGAGGCGGAGATTGCAGTGAGTGGAGATTGCAGTGAGCCTAGATCAAGCCATTGCACTCCAGCCTGGGTGACAAAGTGAGACTCCATCTAAAAAAAAAAAAAGAAAAGAAAAGGTAGTCAAGATTGAGCACAGTGGCTCACAAGGCCTGTCATCTTAGCACTTTGGGAGGCCTAGACAGGAAGATCACTTGAGGCAAGAAGTTCAAGACCAGCCTGGGCAATGTAGCTCAAGACCCTGTCTCTACAAAAAAAAATATTTTTTTAATTTTAAAACATAGTCATGAATACAAAACAATTGGGAAAATTAATAGGAACTCAACTTTATACAACTTGAATTTTAAGAAAAACATTACTACTGTTTCTATAAATTAAAGTTTAAATGTAATACAGACCGGGAATGGTGGCTCACAACTGTAATCCCAGCACTTTGGGAGGCCAAGACAGGAGGATTGCTTGAGCCTAGGAGTTCAAGATCAGCCTGGACAACATGGCAAAATACCGTCTCTACCAAAAAGACAAAAAAATTTGCTGGGTGCCAGGCATAGTGGCTGACACCTGTAAATCCCAGCACTTTGGGAGGGTGAGGCAGGTGGATCACCTGAGGTCTGGAGTTCAAGACCAGCCTGGTCAACATGGTGAAACCCCATCTCTATTAAAAATACAAAAATTAACCAGGTGTGGTGGTACATGCCTGTAGTCCCAGCTACTTGGGGGCTGAGACAGGAGGATGGTTTGAGCCTGGGAGGCAGAGTTTTCAGTGACCCGAGATCACACCATTGTACTCCAGCCTGGATGATAGAGCCAGACCCTGTCTCAAAAAAATTTTAAAAATTAATGTAATACAGCTGGTATGAATCCTCAAAAACTTTAAAAAAAAATTTTTAATTATAAAAAAAAGTAATACTGCTACTGTTTTTCTTAGGTAAATTGTGGGCTAGACTACAAAATCTATCATTTTTAACACTTTTCTGGGGGAAAATATTCTTCAAGTTTCATAACAACTTATGACCTTTTAGAATATTTATGTACACCATTGTGATGTTGAGGTTGCCTGTTAATAAGGATTTTTGTGAGCTTGATTGTACAAAATTGAAATTTGCAAACATCTCACTGAATTTACTGTTTCCTATAGCTGTTTGGTGCTGTTTCCTATAGCTGTTAGGCTTACTGAAGTCAGAAGAATCTATTTTGTTGCTTGCTTGTGAAACTCATGATGTGACAGGGATTAAATTTCTGAAGAGTTTATTTAATTGCCTTTAAAAGTAATATGTAAAAACGCTTAATTAATTATTTTAATTTGAAACAGTCTCTCTCTTGTCACCCAGACTGGAGTGCAGTGGCATGATCTCAGCTCACTGCAACCACTGTCTCTGGGTTCAAATGATTCTCATGCCTCAGCCTCCTGAGTAGCTGGGATTATAGGGGCCCACCGCTGTGCCCGGCCTCAAGTTAACAATTTATAATCCCAGCACTTTGGGAGGCCGAGGCAGGCAGTATGCCTAAGCTCAGGAGTTTCCAGACTAGCCTGGGCCATGGCAAAACCCCGCCTCTACAAAAAAAAAAATGTTTTTAATTTATAATGAGAAAATAAATTTATATTTCCTTCTTAGAAAGGTCTCTAGAGGATCTGTTTTGTTTTTTGTTTTTTGTTTTTTCTGCAAAGCATGTGTCCACACCCTCTTGCCATGCTTGTTGACTTAAAGATCTTGCTTGGCCTGTCAGCATTGTGCTTCATTGGGAATCGATGCAGCACCCTCCTGTCTGCAAGCTGACTAAAAGCCTTTTCCTTCTCCAGAGACTTTGGGACTATTTGTATTCACTGGGGAAAGGGTCAAACAACTCCTGCCTCTCCTCCTTGCCCTGCTCTTCTTGGCACATCTACTGATACTAGCTCCTCATTTGGACAAAAAAAAAAAATGTCAGCAGCTAGAGGTAGAGTTTATTGACCCTAGACTCCCCCTGAAAGGGAAGAACACAAGAGACAGTTGTGTTTATCTATAACTTGTTAGAAAAATACATTTGTTTGCATTCATGTGTACTTGAATCTGTACACATGTACAAGACACAACCGAGTATTTCTTTAAAAACCTTAGCCAGTTAGAACCATCTCTGTTGCAGGTGACAGAAAACCCAGTCCAAACAGGCTTAAGTATAAAAGAGCTGTTGGTTCATATAACTAAAAAAAAGTCCAGGGCTACAGTCAGGGTCCATCTGGCTCTGCCTCATCAGCAGTAGTTCCATGAGTGAGCTCGGCACCCTTAGACGTAACTTCCTCCCACACACAGCTGTGCTCAAGCAGAAGCCCTCAGGTTGTCTCCTTGATCTCTGTAAGACCTAGAGTTGCTTCCACCAAAGCTAAATTTAAGTATTCTTACTGCAGGAAAAGAATGGAAAATAATGAAACAATAAATTTTTGTCTTTATAAGACATTTGTTTCCAGTTCTACTCCAATTGTATAAATTCTCCCAAGTCAGAGGGCAGAATTCTCAAACAAAAATGCAGGGACAGAACCAGGCACAGTGGCTAACAAGGCCTATAATCCCAGCACTTTGGGTGGCCCAGGCAGGAGGATCAGTTGAACCCAGGAGTTCAAGACCAGCCTCGGCATCACAGTGAGATACCATCTCTACAGAAAATTTAAAAATTAGCCAGGCATAGTGGCACACTTCCGTGGTCTCAGCCACTCAGAGGCTGAGATAGGAGGATTGCTTAAGCCCAGGAAGTTGAGGCTCCAGCAAGCTGTGATAGTGTGCCAATGCCCTCTAGCCTGAGTGAATAGAGCAAGACCCTGTCTCAGAAGTAAAAATTTAAATAAAAATGTTTTAACGTAGGAACAAGCATTTTTTCTTGATTTTAAACACCTATCTCCCTCATGTTGGGGCTGTCAGAATTCTAGCGGCTTATTGATTAACTAACATACTCTGTTAGGAGAATGTTTATTGAACACCTGATCCGCAGGCTTTCTGCTTATACTCATGGGAGGCACATTGACAAGATTTGGTGCTGTGTTTTCAGGGACGTCCAGCAGGGAGGGTCACTAGGATACAGTGGGCATGCATGAGCTAAAAACAAGCGATTTAACTCAGTGGGAAAGTTGACCAGATAAGACTTCATGGAGTTGACGACCTCTGGTTCAGTTTTGAAGGGTGAATAAAAAGGTACCAGCCCTCCATACCAAAAGAATAACTTCTGCAAACATTTTTTGACCTGGTGCTTGACCAATGGACTGCACATCATCAGGAACGCCAGAGAGTCGAGTTCCTGGAGGGAATGATAGAAAGCAAAGCCTAGAGAGATGGCAGGGGCCAGACTTCAGGGGCCTGGGATGTATATTCTTGAGTTGAGGAGATTGAACTTTATTCCAAAGACTTGGTGTTCTGTAGAAGTATGAGAGATGAGTGACAAGGTCTGGTTTATGTGTTAGAAAGTTCTCAGCTGTAAGGTGAATAGATCAGAGGTGTTGGGGCAAAGGCAGGGGGCCCAGTAAAGACTAGGAGTGAGGCTCTGTACTGAGGCCCTGGTGGTGGAAGTGGAGCAGGTGGGCCACCTGAAGGGCTGCTAGGAAGTTGACACCAACAAGATGTGGTTAGTCTGGGTATGGAGAGTAAGGGAAAGGAAAAGCTTGCCAGCTTCCAGGTTTCAATCCTTCTTAAGCATTTCTGCAGAAAGACTCTGGAAGAGCTGTATTCCTAGTTACCTTAAAGGAAAGAAACTGCCCTTGAATTCCAAGGACATGATGAGTGAGCTGGAATTCCAAATAATGTGTCCCAGTGAGCCTCCTGTGAATAGTTTTGTCTGGTAGCTGTGTGTGTTAGGTGAAACCACAAACTTCTAGCCACTCTGTCTTACCATGTCTGTAAACAGTTAATTTGTTCTGATGAATTTGCCCATCTTGCAGAAGGGGGCTCTGCTGACTGTTTTTTGTTTTTGTTTTTGTTTTTGTTTTTTTTATCATAGAGTAAATGTCCTTTGAGTAGGAAGGCTTTAGACTCTATTGTTAAAAGAACATAGGAAGGCCAGACATGGCGGCGCATGCCTGTAATCCCAACACTTTGGGAGGCCAAGGGAGGCATATTACTTGAACTCAAGAGTTCAAGACCAGCCTGGGCAACATGGCAAACCCTCTCTACTAAAAACACAAAAAATTAACCAGGCATGGTGGAGCCCACCTGTATTCCCAGCTACTTAGGAGGCCGAGATGGGAGAATAGCCTGAGCCCAGGAAGTTGAGGCTGCAGTGAGCCACAATCACACCACTGCACTACAGCTGGGTGACAGAGCAAAACCCTGTCTGGGGAAAAAAAAATACCAAACAACATAGTATACTCTGTTATGTAGCAGCTAGTTCCTATACGTATAATTTTATTAGTTCATTTAAAATACATCAGTGTGGGCTGGGTATGATGGCTCATGCCTGTAATCCCAACACTTTGGAGGGCCAAGGCAGGAGAATCACTTGAAGCCACACGTTTAAGACCAGCCTGAGCAACATAGTGAGACCCTGTCTCTATTAAAAAAAGAAAAAGTAAATAAAAAATAAAATATGTCAGTGTGTTTTGGGAACATGTTGAGAGCATAGCATGCTGATATATTCATTTTACCACTTAGATTTGAATTGAGGCATCTCTTAGAATAGATTTTATTTTGTGCATACCTCAGAGGATGCTGTCCCTCTCATAGAAACAGATATTCAAACATGTAATCTGCTCTTTTCTTTTAAGGTAATACATTTTTATGATTACTGTTTGAAAAACAAAAAAGCAGCTATAAGTTAGTAGTTGCTCCAGAATCTCCAAAACAAGCTCAGGTGATTTTTATTATTTAGCAAAAATGAGATGGCTTGGGAGGAAAGTATGTGCGTTACACACAGGTTGTTCTGTGGTCACTGCTCCTTCATACTGTGTTTCTGCCTCTGCCTGAACCCAAACCCCTCCCAGCCTGACAGAAATGTTCGCTTACGCAGCTAGCCCTGCCTCAGTTTGTACTACATCTACCTGTCGGCTGAGACATCAGAAGTCGATGTCCATGTCAGCCTCTGGGCACCCCAAGATGATGTTACCTCCAATAGACAGTGAAGGAGATAACTTCAAGGCTATGTAAGAAAAATGCACATTCTTTGTGAAACTATTGTGTACCCACTGCTTTTTAATTTTGTGCTGTGGATTTTATAGTCCGAGATTTTGTTAGTTATCCACAAGGTGTCCTTCTTCTATGTGATTTTAGTTAGCACATCTTGTCTCATGATGTCCACAGTTGTGTGTGTGTCTTCGTGCCTTTGCATACTACAAAGTATGTAAGAAGTTCCTGCTCCTCCCAAGTTGCTTTCAGCACGTGGAATTTTACACGTATACCATTTGTGTACTTCCAAAACTTTTTAGTTGCCTGGTCTTCAGTCACATCTGCATACCCTTTATTTCTTTCGTATTGGCACAGTTCTCTGTGTGTATAAGCAATTTCAGAGGGAAGCAAAGGGGAAAAGTGTGAGTTAGCTGTGCTCTGTCCTAGAATTTCCCTGCATTATTTTGTCCTTGAAAATATATATAATACTGCTCCCTTAAACTCCATGAGGCTTTGTCTCATTATGTATTGTTCTGTTGGAACCATTTCCCACTTAACTTACCTTTTGCTCCTAAATCCTATAAAATATCCCTTGGATCTGGATTTATTATACCTGATTTTCTCCACTGTGTATAAAAGGTATATTGTGACTGTAAATTTGTATGTGTCATGTTCTGAGAGCTGCTTATTTTCTGGTCTCATAGCACTGTTCCTGATCAGAGAACTCCAGTTGCTTCAACACACAGTATTAGCAGTGCAGCCACCCCGGATCGAATCCGCTTCCCAAGAGGCACTGCCATTCGTAGCACTTTCCACGGCCAGCCCCGGGAACGGCGAACCGCAACATACAATGGCCCTCCTGCCTCTCCCAGCCTTTCCCATGAAGCCACACCACTGTCCCATACTCGAAGCCGAGGCTCCACTAATCTCTTTAGTAAATTAACTTCAAAACTCACAAGGAGGTAAGTAGTGGTTTTGATGGTTTTGGAGTGAACACGTAGAGCAGAAGGAAAAATGCCTTTTTTGTTGTGTGAAGCCACTACTGCCTGAATGCTTTTCAGTCTGCCTTCAGCTCATGGTTTTCTGGTTTTATATACATCTAACTTTATACTTTAAAACCTTTAGAGTAGAAATTACAGAGCTCAGAGTCCTCATAACACTAAAAGTTAACTAGTATTTAGGAGGTTTTTGTTATTGTTCTTTATTTACTGTTCCTTTTGCTCACATATCGGTCTGCATGGCGTGTTTGTTGTAGTTGAGCAGGCAGAACTTGAGTTCTAGGGTGGGTTGGGGCCTGGCACTCCGTAGCAGTCAGCAGGAAAGACCATGTTTGTCTTTCATAATCGTCTCCAGCCCTGGAGGAGAGAGACAGCTCCTCTTTTCTCACTTAATTGTTGTTAAATGGCAATAAATTTCTTAAGAGTCCAAATCTTGAAAATTTCTCTCAGTCTTAGTAATTTATATTGACAGCAAGTTAGTATCCTTAAATGGTATCGTTTTGGAGATTAAAATGTCTGATTTATTCTCAAAAAATAAAAAAATTATTTTTGTATAAAATGCTCCATGATTCTTGGCTGGTGGTCCTGGAAATTTTCTAAAATGCTCCATGTGTCTAGTAGGCTAGCATTTTGGACCTCAGTAAACTCTTTTTTTAAGACAGAGTTTTGCTCTTGTTGCCCAGGGTGGAGTGCAATGGTGTGATCTTGGCTCACTACTACCTCCACCTCCCAGGTTCAAGCGAGTCTCCTGCCTCAGCCTCCTGAATATCTGGGATTTTAGGCATGCGCCACCACACCAGCTAATTTTTGTATTTTTAGTAGAGACGGGGTTTCACCATGTTGGTCAGGCTGGTTTCGAACTCCTGACCTCATGATCCACCCACCTCGGCCTCCCAAAGTGCTGGGATTACAGGTGTGAGCCACCGCGCCCGGCTCTGGGCCTCAGTAACCTCTTAAGTGTCCTTTGAGATAACTTCATTTCCATAACCTTGTGTACCTGTTAACAAAAGCCTAGAAATACTAGCTGTTTCACGAGGAAAAAGAAAGGCTACCACTTTGAACCATAAGCAAATAGTGAAAGGTACCTTTCCAAGAAGGAACCCAGGAAACCCAAGAGCCCCTGCAGTTTCTGGACTCCCTAGAAGAAATTTTTTGAAATTAAGCCTAGCTGTGTATCAGTCTGTCTGAGATATCCTGCAGGTTTGCCTGGGGCAGACCCTCTTATTTGTCATCTGTAGCTTACAGGACAGCAGTAGCAGTCTTTGCTGGGTCTGAAATGCTCAGTTCCCTCCTCTGTTTTTCTGTATTCCCTATGGCCTGTAGCCTATTACTTCATTTCACACCATCTCCATTATCTAAACTGTAAGCTAAATACTACTTTTCAATCTCTGTAATTTCCTAGTAATTTTATATTAGATCAATCATCTGAAACTTCGGTGAGTCACATTAAAGTCTGTTGTACTTGTTATTAGGACATGGAATAGACTAGGGAGTCTTTCTTTTCCCCTCCCCTCCCCTCCCCTGTCACTGCCACCAAGGCTGGAATGCAGTGGTGCAATCTTGGCTTACTACAACCTCCATCTAGCTTATGGAGGATTTCTGACATCCATTAGCATTAACTAGAAGTCAGATGCGTCAGGTTTCTATTTACCCTTTTACTTACTTCTTAGCCCATTTATTAAGCCACCTCATATCAGACTTGTCAGAACAGAATGCGCTAAAAGCTTTGCTAGGTTTGGGGCACCCATCCATGACCAGCCAGCAAGAGAGACAGTGAGTTCAACCTGAGAAGAGTTTGGTGACTCTCAGAATAAATCATTCCTTCCTGGCTGGACACAGTGGCTCATGCCTATAAATATCAGCACTTTGGGAGACAGAGGCTGGTGGATCACTTGAGGTCAGGAGTTCGAGACCAGCCTGGGTAGCATAGTGAAACCCTGTCTACTAAAAATACAGAAGTCAGCCCTTTGTTGACGCATACCTGTAATCCCAGCTACTTGGGAGGCTGAGGCTGGAGAATTGCTTGATCCCAGGGCACCAAGGTTGCAGTGAGATGAGATTGTGCCACTGCACTCCAGCCTGGGCAACAGAGTGAGACCTTGTCTCAAAAAAGAAAAATCATTTCTTCCTTTCAGGGTTATCCCATGGCCTGTCTCAGACCTCTCCCTCCCTAGCTCCTTCCTAAGGGATTAGACTGAAATGAAATCTGCCTCTGAAACTTGGGTGGTAGAAGATGGAGCCAGACAATGTTCACATGGCTGTTCACCTTCCCGTCCTTGCCTAATATCAACAGGTGTTTTCCCCTCTGAGCCCCAAGCACAGGGGGAATGTGCAGCCCTGAGGCTTGACTAAGTTCAGAAAGGGCAGCTTCGTGTTCATGCACTTTGTTCTGTACTTGTCTCTTTACATAACCCCTTGCACATCATTAAAATCTTTGAGTTTATTTGTCTTCTTTATACTCTTTTTTCAGTCATTTTAAGACTAGCATTGATTTTAATTACATGTATATAATGGAAAAAAGAAAACAAGAGTGTCATTGATAAAAATATAGCTACCTCTTTTTTTTTTCTTTTGGAGATGGAGTCTCACTTTATCGCCCAGGCTGGAGTACAGTGGTGCAACCTCAGCTCACTGAAACCTCCGCCTCCCAGGTTTAAGTGATTCTTGTGCCTCAGCCTCCCAAGTGGCTGGGACTACAGGCACCCACCATCACGCCTGACTAATTTTTGTATTTTTAGTAGAAATGAGGTTTTGTTATGTTGGCCAGGCTGGTCTTGAACTCCTGACCTCAAGTGATCCACCTGCCTTAGCCTCCTACAGTCGGTGGTTTGAGCCACCGTACCCAGCCAAAGCTACTTAGCTTATTATGTGCTAAGGTAGATGTCTATATATAGAAGATACAGACATACTCATTTTATACATAATAAATATTCATGTACATCATATATGTGCATATTCTATGTATAAAATGAGTGTATATCATATATACACATTTATATGTGTGAAATGAGTATATTACTATACACGTGCACACGTATGCACACTCACACTAATCTTCATAATCCACCCCATTTTATAAAACAAACTGAAGGTGAAGTTCAGAGACATTAAGGCACATATTTTTAAAAGCATCAGGGCCTGGTACAGTGTCTCACGCCTGTAATCCCAGCACTTTGGGTGGTCAAAGGAGGTAGATCACTCGAGGTCACGTGTTCAAGACCAGCCTGGCCAACATGGTGAAACCCCATCTCTACTAAACATACAAAAATTAGCCTGGTGTGGTGGCACACGCTTGTAATTCCAGCTACTTGGGAGGGTGAGGCAAGAAGATGGCTTGAACCCAGGAGGTATAGGTTGAGAGAGCCAAGATCACACTGCTGCACTCCAGCCTGGGCAACAGAATGACTCTGTCAAAAAAAAAAAAAAAAATACCGGCTGGGTGCAGTGGCTCACGCCTATAATCCCAGCACTTTGGGAGGCCGAGGCGGGCGGATCACCTGAGGTTGGGAGTTCAAGACCAGCCTGACCAACATGGAGAAACCCTTTAAAAAAAAAGTATCAGGCACTTTTTTAGCCACTACACTGTGCTTCCCTTAGAAAAGACAGTTGCAGGCATGGCAATTGAACTGTATTTATTTCATATATTTGAATTAAAATTGGAGACTCAGGCTTCTTGTTTAAAAAAAAATCTAGGTGGTCATCTTATTTACAATTTCCAGGCTATTTCTGCCCCCAAATTTTTTTGCAGAAAGGTAGTCTTTTATCATACCTTGTTAAACTTTATTAACTGAGGTCTGTTATCTCCCTTAGTGCTATACCTATACCTATACCTATTGACATTTTGTTCTTTTTTTTTTTGAGACGGAGTTTCACTCTTGTTACCCAGGCTGGAGTGCAATGGCGCTATCACGGCTCACCGCAACCTCCGCCTCCTGGGTTCAGGCAATTCTCTGCCTCAGCCTCCTAAGTAGCTAGGATTACAGGCACGCACCACCATGCCCAGCTAATTTTTTGTATTTTTAGTAGAGACAGGGTTTCACCTTGTTGACCAGGATGGTCTCAGTCTCTTGACCTCGTGATACACCTGCCTCAGCCTCCCAAAGTGCTGCGATTACAGGCTTGAGCCACCGCGCCCGGCCGACATTTTGTTCTTAATCAAAATCCTTGCTAGAGTGGTTGAAACTTCTTATTCTCCTTTAGCAATAATTGCTAGGATTAAAATTGCAGTGCCTGAAAGGCTGAAGTGTTTGTACTTAGATGCTGCAAGGGAGACCCAGTGTGGCCAGGTGTGAAGAGGGCTGGAGTCAGGAAGCCTACACTCTGCTTGGAGAGGACATGGCTTTGGAGAGTTGTGGGCCCTTTGTAGTCAGGAGCAAAACTCTCTCCCCTTGGGATCAGGCCTGGCCTTGCTAAGAGGCTTCAGAGTCACCCATACCCTGCAGGCAGAACAGCCAGGCACATGCAAGTGCCTCTGTCCTCAGGTTAAGTCCTTGTTGCCATGAGCAGAGTGCCAGGCCTCCACCTGCAGCTTTCTCCTGCCTCTTTGTACCTCAAGGGATTGTAGGAGGAAAAGATAAGAAAAGCACTCCTATAGTAATTGACCAGTAACCCTGATTTTTCCCAGGTGGAAGATGAGGAAATGGACAGGCACCCTGGCTCACGCCTACAGTCCCAGCACTTTGGGAGGCCAAGGCAGGAGTATCACTTGAGCCCAGAAGTTCAAGACCAACCTGGGCAACATAATGAGACCCCGTCTCTACATACTTTTTTTTTTCTTTGAGACGAAGTCTTGCTCTGTCGCCCAGGCTTGAGTGCAGAGTGGCACCATCTTGGCTCACTGTAATGTCCACCACCCAGTTTCAAGAAATTATCCTGCCTCAGCCTCCCAAGTAGCTGGGACTACAGGTGTGTGCCACCATGCCCAGCTAATTTTTATATTTTTAGTAGAGACAGGTATCACCATGTTGGCCAGGCTGATCACAAACTCCTGACCTCAAGTGATCTGCCCGCCACGGCCTCCCAAAGTGCTGGGATTACAGGCGTGAGCCCAGTACTTTGGGAGGCCAAGGCAGGCAGATCACAAGGTCAGGAGATGGAGACCATCTGGCCAACATGGTGAAATCCCATCTCTACTAAAAATACAAAAATTTTCTTGGTGTGGTGGCACATGCCTATAATCCCAGCTACTCAGGAGGCTGAGGTACAAGAATTGCTTAAACCCAGGAGGTAGAGGTTGCAGTGAGCCGAGATTGCACCACCGCACTGCAGCCTGGGCAACAGAGTGAGACTCTGTCTTTAAAAAAAAAAGCATGTGTCCATCTGAAGAACTTTAATTATAGCTACTGTCAATATTTACTGCTAAACTTTTTCTTGCTTTTTTGATATTTCTAATTAAAAGATCACATACTCATTTAATTACCTGTAATAATTTTAATTTTTCAACAAATGTCAGCATTTCTTTGTTGATTGGCCAGAGGAACCCTGCTTTGTTTTTTTGTTTTCTCTCTGTAATTGATTAGATTTTCTGTTTAATTTGTGCAAGTTGTTTTTGTTAATTTTTTTTTTTACTTAATTTCTTTTAGAAACATGTCATTCAGGTTTATCAAAAGGTAGGATTTATATATGCACATTTATTTTTCAATCCTCACTTCCAAATGGCTCCTGCAATTAACATCAGGTTTGGCTTTCTGGCCCCGTGTTTTCCTTATAAACTAAACTTTCTGCTGAGAACTAAAAACTTAATTCCTTGAAAGGAAACTGGAAAGAACTAGATTAACTCTGTGAGGCATTTTAAAGGGACCAGAGCACCCATGCAACAAAAGGCCTGTGCATGCTCTGTGTATTCTCTTTCTTTGGTAGAATTGTTTAGCATCCAAGTAATTCTGTCTTCATACTAATAACACTCAGCATGCTCCTGTTTGAAGAATGAGATGCTCAATAACGTTAATGTACAATTAATGATTATCCCCAGGCGTACAAAAGGTAAGTGGTAATTGTGTTATCTTTATTTCACTCAGGATTGAATTAGCAAAAGGCTTTAAAATGACAGGAAAATGAGCTAATACAGAAAACAAGCATAAAATTCAAAGCTACAGCCTTATTTGATGTGGCTTTTTCAAAAATGTGAATAGTTTTAATATTTTCAGAATTGAAAGCGACTTTCCAGCAACCACTAAGAAAGAGTATGTCATTATTTTTACTTAAAGTACTGCAGTAAGTGGTGTTCTGATTTTATTAATAATTTTTAGGCCAGGCATGATGGCTCATGCCTGTAATCCCAGCACTTTGGGAGGCATAGGTGGGCGGATCACTTGAACCCAGGAGTTCGAGACCAGCCTGGACAACATGGCAAAACCCCGCCTCTACAAATAATATAAAAATAGCTGGGCGTGGTGGCAGCATTGCGGTCCCAGCTACTGGGGAGGCTGAGACAGGAGGATCAACTGAGCCCTGGCAGGTCAAGGCTGCAGTGCGCCATGATCATGCCACTGTGCCTCCAGCCTAGGGGAGTGAGACCCTGCCTCAAAAATGAAAATCATATTTTTTGATGGTGACTATCGAGAGACCAAAACTGTTGCTTTCTTAATGTGCACACGAGGCAGGAAGTCTTTCATGAAGGATGACGTTGTACCTCTGCCTCTCAAGTCTCCCAAAGGCCACACTGCAGGTCAAAACTGTGGGACAAGGAATTTCTTCCTGTTGGCAGTTCCATTCTGTTATTATTTTTTAATTGATCTTCCCATTTGTCTGATTTTTCCTTGGACAGAACAAGTAATAACTGCATGTAGAGTCCACTCTAATAGACTCATTGGCTTTTAATTGGAAGCCCATTTTACTGTGGGGAGCAGTTAGAAAGTGAGAATAACACCATTCTGAGGCCGAGTGTGCTCAGACTGAAGAGCCACCAGAGTGCCTGCTGTGCGTGCATGGTGTGCAGTGTGTGGCGTGCAGTGTGGGTGGTGTGTGCGGTGTGCAGCGGTGTGGTGTGCAGTGTGTGTGGTGTGCAGCGGTGTGTGCAGGGTGTGACGTGCGGTGTGCAGCAGTCTGATGTGCAGTGTGTGTGGTGTTCAGCGGTGTGTGCAGGGTGTGGCGAGTGTGCAGTGCACAGCAGTCTGATGTGCGGTGTGTACAGAGCGGCAGTGTGTGGGGTGTGGCATGCGGTGTGCAGTGTGGTGTGCAGTCT
This sequence comes from Leontopithecus rosalia, assembly GCA_028533165.1. NCBI lineage: Eukaryota > Metazoa > Chordata > Mammalia > Primates > Cebidae > Leontopithecus > Leontopithecus rosalia. Next base: position 121,967,304 of record CM052655.1, read on the forward strand.
GCGGCAGTGGCATGTAGTATGCAGTGTGCAGTGGTGTGTGCAGTGTATGTGGTGTGTGTTGTGTGTGGCAGTGTGTGCAGTGCATGCAGTGTGTAGCAGTGTGACGTGTGTGCAGCGGTGTTCGCAGTGGTGTGGCAGGTGGTGATGTGCAGCAGTGTGGCATGCAGTTTGTGCAGTGTGGCTGTGTGTTGTGCAGTGTATGCAGTGAGGCTGTGTTGTGCAGTGTATGCAGTGTGCAGCAGTGTGGCATGCGGTATGTGTGGTGGTGTGGTGTGTGGAACAGTGCGACGTGCCATGTATGCGGTGGCGTGGCGCATGGTGTGTGCAGCAGTGTGTGCAGTGTGCAGCATGGAGCAGGCCCCTATGCACAGCCCTGCGGTCTTGTGGAAAATGGAAGCACTAGCTCAATCAAATGACAGGAGGAAGAGTTTTCATAAGCCCAGGTGGTGACTCAAATGTGCTTTGGCTTTGTTCATTTTATGGTGTTGGTGTTGGTATTGGTGGTCATGTACTGGCATGTAAGATTTCTTTTCTCTTTCCCTCTTCTGTCTGCTTCTACATTCTGTTCATTGAGGCTTCCAACTGAATATGAGAGGAACGGGAGATATGAGGGCTCAAGGTGAGGGAAATGATTTTTACTTAACATTTTTTCCAGGTATTTACCTCATTTCTGTGGCAGAGGCCACACTGTTTTCTGAATATTCCCTACTGTATTCCTGCTGTCACCGTAGAAGTTAGCGAGGTTGGCATCAGGTAGAGAGGGTGGCCACATGGGGGCACCAGCGTGCCATGCGCACCATCCAGGTCCAGCTTGGCCTCTGCCCTACATTTGTGTTTGTGTTAAAAGCATGGCGGCAGCCGGCCATGGTGGCTCACGCCTGTAATCCCAGCTCTTTGAGAGGCTGAGGTGGGTGGATCAGGAGGTCAGGAGATCGAGACCATCCTGGCCAACATGGTGAAATCCTGTCTCTACTAAAAATACAAAAATCAGCTGGGCATGGTGGCGCTTGCCTGTAATCCCAGCTATTCCGGAGGCTGAGGCAGGAGAATCGCTTGAACCAGGGAGTCGGAAGTTGAAGTGAGCCAAGATCACGCCACTGCAATCCAACCTGTCAACAGAGCGAGACACCGTCTAAAAAGAAAAGCATGCTGGCACCTTCAGCCTTCCTGCCTGGGCATTAACAGCCTTTGGAGGTCTGGGTTGGGTAGCACTGCTCAGAGAAATAAGCCCCCAACTCATCACTGACTCCTCACATGGTTCTATTCACAAGGAATAAAAGCAAAGTACTTAATAGAATATCCATATTTCAAACTAGATGTGTTTTCTTCCAAGAATGGTGATTATAAAGTTGAGTGTTTTGCTTTGCTTTGCTTTGCTTTTTTTTTGTTTTTTTTTCTGAGACAGGGTCTTGCCCTGTCACCCAGGCTGGAGTGTAGTTTCTCAGTCATGGCTTACTCCAGCTCTTAGGCTTATGCAATCCTCCCCCTTCAGCCTCCTGAGTGTCTGGAACCACAGGCACTGCTACCATGCTGGCTAATTTTTGTATTTTTTTGTAGAGATGGGGGTTTCGCCATGTTGGCTAGACCGGTCTCAAACTCCTGGGCTCGAGTGAACCTCCCACCTCAGCCTCCCAAAGTACTGGAATGACAGACGTGAGCCACCGCGCCTGGCCTTGCTTTTCCATTTTGTGTAGTTATTGCATTAATTCGGAAGGGAGGTCACCAGGCAGCCTTAGGACTCTGGGTCCCCAGTTCTAGGACTCTTTCGCTTTTGCCCTTTTTTATGCCAGTCGCCAGCAGGCTCTTTCAGGTTCTCGTTCACCATTTGCCCTCTTGGTCTTTCTAAAAGCCTGCTTCTGGTCATATGACCTTTCTGAATGAAAACCTTCAGCGGCTTCCACTATTTCACCCCGCCATGTCCCTGCGAGGCCCTGAGTGGTGTGGTGCAGGCTGCCCCAGCAGCCCCGTCTCTGCTGCCCTATCAAGGCAGAACACTGGGCTGAGTGCCAGCCAGCATTCCCCCTCCAGGCCTGCCCATCCCAGCCTGGAGCAGCCTCTAGATCCTGGTTTGTTTCCCCACCCATAATAGAAAGGTGAGGTAATATGGCCTACATGGGCATTAAGTAAGTTGAGGCCTGACCACCACAAGTGCTCAGTAAATGCCAGCAGCTGTTGTGGTGATGACACCGTGCCTCCAGTTCCACTCAGGCTGTGTACTTTATTATGCCACAGACACGTCCAGCACTTTCCTGCCTCCCCTTTGGCCTCTACTCAAAACAAAAACTCTTCCTTATCTTCATTGCATTTTGTTGAAATCCATGGCTCTTCATAGCTCTCTTCAGATTCAGCCCCACCCCAACTGCGCCATTTCCTCCTGGTCTCATTTTGCCTGTCACACTCTCCTCCCACTAGGCAGGCTCCAACTCTCCTACAGCCCTCTGGAGATGGCTACACCTTTCCTGTGCTGCCACTGTGGCCTTACCTTACAGTCTGCTGGCTCCAAATGGGTTTGAGAGCTTTTGCTTTTCTTTGTAACCCATTTAGTATCTAACGTGGCATTTTATACATAGGAAGCTTCTCATCAATTTTAGTGGATGTGAACCAAATTAAATATTCTAGCAGGTTGGTGACATGGAGAGCTATGTGCATAGGTAAAAACTGTAGCCCCTCACCTCTGATTAGGTGGCCATAGGATGGAGTATACTTGAGGTACACAGACTGTTTTACTCACTGTCTTAATTGAGACCACCAGATAGATACACGCATGAGAATGTCAGTAACGGCTTGTGGCAATAATGACTAAATGCCAAGGAATGGCCGGTAAACCGTGGTGTTCCCTAGGGACCCACGCCTGGGCCCCACTCGTGCAGCATCTCAGGCATCCAGACCAAGGCTTGCTTTCTGAACCCACAGGGCATCCACATAGGTGGTGTTAGTCCTCCACGGACAGAGGCTGCCACATTGCATTTTTCCATCTATTCCAGTAGTAAGATTGTGTCATCTAAGATTTTTGCTTTAACTGTATAATTGGACGTTTAACATAACAGAGGAGGAAAAACAGTGAAGTGGGTAGAGCGTCATGTTCAGCCTCAGGGCCGTTCACAGGGAGAGCAGTTTTAGACTGCGGGTGTTGAGTCTCCAGTTATCCTGAGTGCCAGTTAGTGATTCACATCTGAAAGAACAGTGTCGCAGGAGAGGGACAGCTCAGGGTGGATGGGTGGGGAGGCCAGGAGCTGGCTGCCGACTCCCTCCCTGAGCTGGGCCTGCAGAGGCCAGACTTGGAGGAGTGGGGCACGCTGTCCACTTTGCCTCATTTCCAAGGATTCCACTTAGCCAGTTACGTTTCTTCATTTTAGTAAGCACAGGTGGCTGGTGAAGATTTTCCACCCTGGTAGATCTTGATGTATGTGACTTAGGACTTTTAGTGGATGGGGGACGAAAATAGACTTAGGTTACAAATGTGAGTCTGCGCAGGAAAATGAGGAGGTCAGTCGTTGTGTTGTATGGAAGATGCGAATTAGGAACTAGCTAAAGTATAAGCGGCTGATGTTCCTGTGCAGTGAAAAATAAACCTGCCTCTGTGCATTTCAGTCGCAATGTATCTGCTGAGCAAAAGGACGAAAATAAAGAAGCAAAACCTCGATCCCTACGCTTCACCTGGAGCATGAAAACCACTAGTTCAATGGATCCTGGGGACATGATGCGGGAAATCCGCAAAGTGTTGGACGCCAATAACTGCGACTATGAGCAGAGGGAGCGCTTCCTGCTCTTCTGTGTCCATGGCGATGGGCACGCAGAGAACCTCGTGCAGTGGGAAATGGAAGTATGCAAGCTGCCAAGACTGTCTCTGAACGGGGTCCGGTTTAAGCGGATATCGGGGACATCCATAGCCTTCAAAAATATTGCTTCCAAAATTGCCAATGAGCTAAAGCTGTAACCCAGTAATTATGATGTAAATTAAGTAGCAATTAAAGTGTTTTCCTGAACACTGATGGAAATGTATAGAATAATATTTAGGCAATAACGTCTGCATCTTCTAAATCATGATATTAAAGTCTGAGGACGAGAGCACACCTGGGAGCAAAAGCTGGCCTTTTTTCTACGAATGCACTACATTAAAGATGTGCAACCTTTGCGCCCCCGTCCTCCTTCCATTGCCCTGAGAGTCAGCGTGTGGCCCCATCTCCATGTGCCTCCCGTCTGGGTGGGTGTGAGAGTGGACAGTATGTGTGAAGTGGTATATATGGAAGCATCTCCCTACACTGGCAGCCAGTCATTACTAGTACCTCTGCGGGAGATCATCTGGTGCTACAACATTAAAATTGCCAAGGAGGAAAATGCTGAATTACTGCTAAAAATTAACCTTAAGATTAGTTCATAGTTAATACAGGTTTACAGTTCATGCCTGTGGTTTTGTGTTTGTTGTTTTGTGTGTGTGGGTTTTTTTTAGTGCAAAAGATTTAAATTTATAGTTGTGAACATTGCTTGTGTGTGTTTTTCTAAGTAGATTCACAAGATAATTAAAAATTCACTTTTTCTCAGTAAAATCTTGCATTGTCTCCTAATACTGTATTTAACACACCCTCAAGTCGAGCAAAAGGAATGTGTATGAAGGCTTGGAGCCTCGTGGCCCTTAGCAGGGATCCCAACATTTTGTGATTACCAGAATATTTTTTCTCCCAAGGCAGTCAAGGGAGAAGATGGCCCTCAGGGTGACCCAAGAAGAAAGGGAATCCAGAGCAGCTGCAGCTTAACCCTGGGAGTTGTGGCACAGCCCTGTGGAGAAATACCAGGTCTTGATGGTTCTAGGTTGGTTCTCCGTGAAGTATGTAAATTTCCTTTCCCCTTTCTTGTGATTCAGCACATGAATCAGACCTACAGCTTTGTCCAACACCTATCTATGTGGTTGTTTAGGGGTAATGAGCTCATCACTCATTGGGTTGCCTTATTCTCACAGGGACATTGTCACACTGGTTGGTGTGCTCTCTTGGGGTCTGGGTTTGCTGTTGGCCAGAGTCTGAAGGTCTGGAAGCCGGGCACAGTAGTTCACACCTGTGAGCCCAGCAGTTTGGGAGCCTGAGGTGGGAGGATCGCTTGAACCAAGTAGTTCAAGACCAGCCTGGGCAACATGGTAAGACCCCGGGTCTTCAAAAAATAAAAACGTCAGCCAAGCCTGGTGGCGTGCTTATGGTCCCAGCAATTCCAGATGCTAAGGTGGAAGGATTGAGCCCAGGAGGTCAAAGCTGCAGTTAGCTGTGATTGGGCCACAGCACTCTGGCCCGAAGAATGAGACCCTGTCTTAAAAAAAAAGAAAATAGGGCTGGGCATGGTGGCTCAAGCCTGTAATCCCAGCACTTTGGGAGGCCAAGGTGGGCAGATCACCAGGTCAAGAGATCAAGACCATCCTGGCCAACATGGTGAAACCCCATCTCTACTAAAAATACAAAAATTAGCTGGGTGTGGTGGTGTGCGCCTGTAGTCCCAGCTACTCGGGAGGCTGAGGCAGGAGAATTGCTTGAACCCGGGAGGTGGAGGTTGCAGTGAGCTGAAATTGTGCCACTGCACTCCAGCCTGGTGCCTGGCAACAGAGCAAGACTCTGTCTCAAAAAAAAAAAAAAAAGGAAGAAAAAGGAAAGAAAGTCTGGAGAGTCACTCAATCAACCAAAAATATTGTTGTCTGTCTCTAGCATGGACAAGGCACTGTTCTGATTGTTTGAGATGCTCAGTGAGCAAAACTATCTCCTTGAGGCTGCCATTCTAGGCTGTGGATGAATAAGTTACCTAGTATGGAGCACGTGTGAGAAAGTGCAGAGCCAGCACAGAGTTCATCAGCAGTCTGGGTGTGAATAGTGCTGCTTGGGTAGAGGCCTGGGTGGGTGTGTTCATACAGATTTCTGGGGAAGAGCACTGCTTGGGCCTGAGGCCTGAGTGTACAGTGTACCTGAAGCAGAGTGTGGAAGTGCTTCTACATGAGAGCTGCTGAGGGCCAACAAGAGCTGTGTGACCTTGGACTTTGAGAGGAACACCTGGGCAGCTGTGTTTGGAACTCACTGAAATGGAGCAAGGAGAATCCAGAAAAGCCGCTTGGAGGCTCTCAGCAGTAATACAGGCAAGAGGTAGTGCAGCCTTCGCTGAGGATGCGCCTGGCACAGATGGTGGTTGGGTTTTGGATATGTTTTGAAATACCAGGCAACTGCATTTGCCCTAGAGTTGGAAATGGGGTGAGTAGAGCCTAGGACAACTTCATGATATTTTTGTCTGAACAGCAGAAAGGCCATAATTGCTGTTAGTTGAGATGCAGAAGCTAGCTGGAGAGCTGTTTGAGGACAGGAGGGGAAGTAAATGAGGAGAGCAAGCTGGGACGTGTTGAGTTTGAAGTGCCTTTTGACACTGACTGGTGATGTCCAGTGGGCAGTTGGATAAACACGTGAGGGGTTGGGAGAGGTCGGGTCTGGGAGAGACACTAGGAAGCCCTCAGCAGGTGGAAGGCTCCTGTTCAAAGCTGTGAGACAGGAGAAACCAGGACTGAGCCCTGGACACGGTCTGGGCAGAGGTCCCGGGAGAAGAGGTGAAGCTGGCAAGGCAGCAGCAAGAAGGGAGGGCCACTTAAGGCTCACCTTGTGGGAACCTCGTAACTTGATTTTTAGCAACTAAGTTCCCTTCCCCTCTCTGTCCAGTGCCTTCCAGAGTGGCGTCCTCCAGCAGAGCCCAGTGTGCCCAGCCACAGACATCAGTGAGGGCTTTCCCAGCTTTTCTGTCTGCTGCAGGCTGGTTTTTTATATCCCATTAAAGCATCGCAAAGCCAATCGGGACAAGAGAAATGGGATGTCTCTGCACACACGATCCTCTTTGAGGAGATCTTCCCACAGACTTCTCTCCCTCTTTGCTGTCTTTGTCACTATCCCTTCTGCGGAGCAGAAAGCCAAGGATGTTTTGCCGTAAATGACTTCTTCCTCTGGGTAGATGTTTCTGAGCTGTTCTATGAAATTCACGACTACGAAACTAGCTTCCCTAAGATTCCTACCCCAGAAACTCATGATGGCAGGTTCCTGTGCATAATTTCTGCAGAGGTGGAGCAGAGCCCTACCAAGCAGAGGTTGGGCCACAGTGGACTTCCTCTTCCTTATCTTTGTACCTGGGACTCATTTTGAATTGTTTTCCATTTTTGCATTCTCAAGGACAAATTGAGTGCCAGAAGTTAAATTCCTTTAAGAGAAATTAGTTTCCCACATTCCCTGATGCAGTGGCCACTCTTTATGCTCATGTTTTCTTGAGGTGCCCATGTGCCATAAGTAGTGGCTGCATTTTTTTTTTTTTTTGAGACAGTTTCACTCTTGTTACCCAGGCTGGAGTGCAATGGCACGATCTCGGCTCACCACAACCTCCGCCTCCTGGGTTCAGGCAATTCTCCTGCCTCAGCCTCCCGAGTAGCTGGGATTACAGGCACGCGCCACTATATCCAGCTCATTTTTTGCATTTTTAGTAGAGACGGGGTTTCACCTTGTTGACCAGGATGGTCTCGATCTCTTGACCGCGTGATCCGCCCGCCTCGGCCTCCCAAAGTGCTGGGTTTACAGGTGTGAACCACCGCGCCCAGCCCCGTGGCTGCATTTTAATGTGTTACCTCAAATAAGGAATGTGTGTTTCGGAGACTAGTGTTCACAGAAAGTTATCCAAGTGGGTAATATTTATAAGGCTATGTTACTAGTTGATCTTGGCTTGATTTTAATGGCATCATGGGTAGTATTTCCTTTACTAAGGTTAAAATGTGAATACTCATTCATTACTGAGGTTCCAGGCCATTTCTGTAGATTCTCCATTCTCATAATGTGACATTTTTATTCTGTATATGATGAGTTTTGAAAAGGGATATTCTGGCCGGCATGGTGGCTCACACTGTAATCCCAGCACTTTGGGAAGCCGAGGTGGGTGGATTATGAGGTCAGGAGTTCGAGACCATCCTGGCCAACATGGTGAAACCCTGTCTCTACTAAAAATACAAAAATTAGGTGTGATGGGGTATGCCTATAATCCCAGCTACTCGGGAGGCTGAGGCAGGAGAATCACTTGAACCCAGAGGCAGAGATTGCAGTGAGGCGACATTGTGCCACTGCACTCCAGCCTGGTGACAGAGTGAGACTCCATCTCGAAAAAAAGAAAAGGAGTATTCTACAATCATTGAAAATCATGGCTTAGGGGTGGTTTCTCACGCCTGTAATTCCAGCACTTGGGAGGCCAAGGCGGGTGGATCACAAGGTCAGGAATTCAAGACCAGCCTGACCAACGTGGTGAAACCCGGTCTCTACTAGTAATAAAAAGTTAGGCATGGTGGCAGGCTCCTGTAATCACAGCTACTTGGGAGGCTGAGGCAGGAGAATTGACCTTGAACCTGGGAGCCAGAGGTTGCGGTGAGCCGAGATTGCACCATTGCACTCCAGCCTGGGTGACAGAGCGAGACTCCGTCTCAAAAAAGAAAAAGAAAAAGAAGACCAAACTACATTTTTTCCTCATCGACTACCCCGGAAGTCTCTCAGAAGTGAGGTGAGGCAGCTACTGGGGCTGTGCTGCTGGTTTTATTTACCCACCAAGCAGAGTGTTGTCCTAATCCTTATGACAGCGATTCTTTTCAGTGAGCGTGACTTCCCTCTCTTCTATATCAGCCACATTAGAGGAACCAAAACCACATTTCTACAAGTGAGAGTCCCCAGCCCTCGGGCCACCTTTGCATTTCTGAAAGTGAAGGCCCATGCAGAAAACTGTTACAGAAACATGACTGGCTTTTAGGAGCATGACTGATCATTTTCACAGCATACGTTTCTCCACAATAATGTAATGATACTTAGAAGAAAAACCTCCACACATGTGCATGTGAATAAATTATGGTTACTGTGGAGGCCATGCCAGGCAGCCTCTGCCCAGTAAGCGACCTTTGCGCCCACCTTCAGGTCTGCAGAGCAGTTGCCCTTCCCTGGGTGTGGCACCAAGCAGGAGCAAGGTCAATGCGGGGTGTCTCCCACATGATGTCCCTTCCAGTCCATCTCAGAGGGGCATCAAAATGAGGAAGCTTTTGCTCAAGAGTTCAAACCTCACGTTTCTCTTGTGGGTTTTTTGTTTGTTTCCTGGTATGCCACACAGCTCAGGAGCCCTTTAGATGGGGAGAGGTTGTTGCTCTTCAAGGGAGTGAACTGAAGATGGTGCCTTAGAGGTATTCTGACTGCATAGGAAGTCCAGGCGTGACTCCCCCATGAGTGGAAGGAACTCAGTGTCCTTGCCACTGGAGGAGAAAGAAGACAGTTCAAAGCTAGGTTTGTTTTGTTTGTCTTGAGTTTGTTTTGTTTCATTTTGTCTTTGAGACAGAGTTTTGCTCTGTCGCCCAGACTGAAGTACAGTTGTGCAGTCACAGCTCAGTGCAGCCTCGACCTCCTGGGCTCAAGCAATCCTCCCACCTCAACCTCCTGAGTAGCTGGGACCCACAGGCATGTGCCACTTTGCCCAGCTAATTTTATTGTACAAACAGGGTCTTGTTCTGTTGCCTAAGCTGGTTTGAATTTCTGGGCTCAAGTAATCCTCCTACCTCAGCCTCCCAAGGTGCTGGGAAATTCAGGCATTAGCCACCTCACTCAGCCCCAACAACTATTTTTGAATGATTCCTTGGAAAGTTCCATTGAAGGCCAGGTACAGTGGTTCACGCCTATAATCCCAGCACTTTGGGAGGCTGAGGTGGGTGGATCACTTGAGGTCAGGAGTTAGACCAGCCTGGCCAACACGGCAAAACCCCATCTATACTAAAAATACAAAAATTAGCTGGGCATGGTGGCTTGCACCTGGAGTCCCAGCTACTCGGGAGGCTGAGGCACGAGAATAGCTTGAACCCAGGAGTTAGAGGTTGCAGTGAGCCTAGATTACACCACTGCACTCAAACCTGCGTGACAGAACCAGTCCCTGTCTCAAAAAAAAAAAAAAATCAAAACATGCTAACCCTCTTCTCTTCCTCTTTCTCCTGGCTTAGCCAGTGTAGTGAAGTCCTTCAACAGCATGCTCCCTGGCCCTCGGGAAAGAACACGGCCTATCGAGTAGAGACTTGGTAAGGAAATTTTTCCCATTTCTAAGATGGAGAGTTCTGGATTCTGGACCTTCTGTTAGGAGTTTACAGGTCTGTACTGCTACCTCCCTGGCCCAGAGCTTTTGCCCTAGAGAACCGGTAAATGCATTGAGCCTGGGGTAAGAACTCAGACCAACTGAAGGCTCTCTCCCTCCCTCCTTCTTCAAGGGGCCTGCCCTGGCTGTGACACCAAAAAGCACACTCAGGCCTCTGTGCCCAACTCTGCCCTTTCGTCATCTGCCCGTCACACCAGCATCCGCATGTTACACAACTATGCTGCTCTTTGTATGTGCTCTCCCCACACTTACTAGAACGTGAGCCCCATGGGGCAGACATCTTTGTCCTTTTTCTTGTCCTCTATTCCAAGTACCTAGAATAGTACCTGGCAAAGGCACTATCAGTGCAAAACCAGTGTTTCTTTTGTTTTGTTTTGTTTTCAATGATTGGAAGCAAGCAGGAAATACATAGAAGATTTAAGACATTTTGAGTGGCTTGCAGTCAAAAATGTCACTGAGGTCCCCCCAGCTGCCCCTGCCCCGGATGGCCCAAGGATGAGATAGGCAGCCACTTGGGTCATGTTTTGGTTTGTGGCCTGGCCTGTATGGTCTCCAGGAGCCCTTTGAGTCTTGCCTGTTTGGCAGAGAAGACCGAGGCCCAGAGGACGGAAGGGATGGGACTGGTACCCGTGAGCTTTTCCCTTCACTGAGATGCTTACACAGGTAACGTGTGTCATTCAGCTTGGGTCAGGCGCATACCATGCACTTCGTGGTGCTGGGTGCTATGGAAATGAAGTAGATGACCCCGTGTGGAGATGACGTTTACCATCAAGTGTGGAACTGTGAGTTAAACTCTTTGACTTACCACCCTATTCTGCATCTGCGCAAGAGAGTCACACAGCCTAGGTACTGGATTTCAACCCTGGGAAAGAATAGCAGCCAGCTGCTTGATGACAGCATGTGAGGAGGGGGAGCAGTCATGTGGGCATCAGCAGTCACATAGCACCAGACCAAGGTGAGACCCAGCGGAGTCCAGGTCAGCAAGGAGGCTTCACGGGTCTCACAGAAGAAGGAAGGCTGGACCTGAGGAGGGAGCCAGGGGAGCCTGGGGGCCACTTCAGGCCTTGTTTGTTGCCATCAGTGTTGATTCAGTAAGCTTTGTTGATTTATTTTGGGGTTTTTTTTGTTGTTAGTATGATGGGGCTGATTACTTGTAAGTTCTGAGGTTCTTATTTGCGTTTCCAGCTCCCTGGGTATTCGTTCATACCTGGTTTCTGGCTGTGATTAAATGTCTTCTGACCAAGTGGGTTGATAAACGGTTGGGGGGGGCTCCACTGGAGCAGGGGGCGGGGGATGCAGTCACTGAGCAGAGAAAAAACTCATCTTCATCACTGAGGGGGTTCTTTCCCCCAGCCAGTGCCTTCTGCAATTTCCTGCTCTATCTACATTCCACCCACTTAACCCACCTCTGAGAGTTATTTTAAAACAGCATTCTAGAACCCATCTCTCAAGCAGGAGGGAAGTCTCCAGTGGCTCATCCTGTGCGTCTCCTGTGTCTGCGGGCACCTGCAGTACCGGAGCGCTCACAGCCCACCCTCAGGACCCATGGGGGGCGTTCGGCTGCTTCTGCTGCTCCGCATGTGCATGGGCCCCCTCGCCACCCTGGCAGTCTCCTGTTCTTGGGAGCTTTAACTGTTACAAGACTCAATGGCCAAGCGCGGCAGCTCATGCCTGTAATCCCAGCACTGTGAGAAGCTGAGGCAGGAGGATCACTTGAGGTCAGGAGTTTCAGGCCAGCCTAGCCAACCTGGTGAAACCCCATCTCTGCTAAAAAATACAAAAAAAAAAAAAATTATCCAGGCATAATGGCAGGCACCTGTAATCCCAGCTGTTCAAGAGGCTGAGGCAGGAGAATTGCTTGAATCCAGGAGGTGGAGGTTGCAGTGTCCTGAGACCATGCCACACTGCACTCCAGCCTGGGCAACAGAACAAGACTCTGTCTCAAAAACAAAATCAAGGCCAGGCACGATGGCTTACACCTGTAATCCCAGCACTTTGGGAGGTCAAGGTGGGCGGATCACGAGGTCAGGAGTTCGAGACCAGCCTGGCCAACATGGTCAGACCCCATCTCTACTTAAAATATAAAAAGTAACCAGGCATAGGGGCACACACCTATGGTCTCAGCTACTCGGGAGACTGAGGCGGGACAATCACTTGAACCCAGGAGGCAGAGGTTGCAGTGAGCTGAGACCACACCATTGCACTCCAGCTTGGGCAACAAAGAGACTCCGTCTCAAAAAAGACTCAAGTATTTAAAGATTTAAAATGTGTTCCCTCCCTGAATTATTTTTTTTTTCAGATGGATTCTCACTGTTGCCCAGGCTGGAGTAGAGAGTGCAATGGCACGATCTCGGCTCACCTCCACCTCTCTGGTTCAAGTGATTCTCCTGCCTCAGCCTCCCAAGTATGTGGGATTACAGGTACCTGCCACCATGCCTGGCTAATTTTTTATTATTAGTAGAGACCAGGTTTCACCATGTTGGCCAGGCTGGTCTTGAACTCCTGACATCAGGTGATCCACCCTCCTCAGCCTCCCAAAGTGCTGGGATTACAGGTGCAAGCCACCATGCCCAACCCCTTCCCTAAATTCTTGTTTCTCCAGGTTAAGCTGTCCAGTTCTTTTCAGGTATTCTAGAATAAGACAAGAGGACTTGTCATTCATTTGCTCATGTGTTCATTCATTGTAGTCATATTTTGAGGGTTAAGGTAGGAGAAGCTCCTCTGTGCTGAGCCCTAGAGATACAAAAATAAGATAAAACCTGGCCTCAAGCAGCTCGTCACCCAGGGAGGCAAGGGGTACTGGCGCAATACCAGGATGGGCTGATGCTGCGTGAGGAAGGCCGGGACCCTGGCCAAAGGGAGCTGGGCCTGGGTGCAGGGGAGGCGCATAGAGGTAGCAGCGCAGCAAGTCTGTTCAGTGGGAGAGAGGAGTGGCACGTGCAGAGGCAGGCGCCAGGGGCCTGGCCCATCTCCGACTGAGGCGCGGGGGCGGCGACTGGGCCGCCAACTCCTGGGCAGGCTCTTTCTTGTCACCAGCCCAATATGTTATGTCTCAGACTCTGAGACACTGCACTTCTGTGAGGGGGCCTTCATTCCGCAGTATTTCATCAGGGAGTGACCTAGCAGGCTTTGGATAGAGTGTGCTGCTGCCAGACCAAAGCAGATCATGCTGCACCAGCCAGCCAGAGCCTGGCGACCCCAGAGAGCCAGCCTGAGGCTCTGCCTGGGCTGGCGCCTTCCAGAGCAAGGCCTGCGCTAACTCGCCTTTCCCTCCTCTCAGGAGGGAGCTGCCAGCAGGCGTGGGTAGGCATGAGCACATTCTCAAAGCAGTTATGTTTTGCATGGAAGTCAGCTGGGAAGTAGGAGCATATGTAGTCATGTTCATTAATGTGGCACCAGAAGTCCCTGGGTGGAGGGTACCTCAGAGCATTTCCAACCCGCCACCACTCCCACCCTCCACTCCACCCTCCCCAAATGCACCTGTGCACTCGGGAGTTCTGCCTGCCAGTCACTCCCTGCTACAGGCTGACCTCCGCTGCTCCTCAGCACACAGCTCGGAGGGCACATAGCTTGGAGGGCGCACAGCTTGGAGGGTGCACAGCTCGGCTGCTTTGAGCCATGTGGTTCTTGTGCTCTCCGCCCCATTCCACTGGCCACTCCTCCGCTACCCCCTTTCTGTGGGCTCTAGAGGGCTCCAACAAGCTTGTCCAACGGCTGCTCAGACATCCCCTCAGCCTGCCACTGTTGGGGGGAGTTCCTGCTCCCCAGAATGGTGATGCTGTGTGTCCTCTTGTACTGACATCACTAAGTACAAAAGGCACATTTTGCTGGTTTGCATTTCCTGGTTCAGGACCTTATCTGAGATGCTTGGGACCACCCACAGGTGTTTTGGGTTTAGGATATTTTCAGATTTTGGAATATTTGCATTATACCTACTGGTTGAGCATCCCAAATTTGAAAATCTAAACCAAAATGTGCCGGTGAGCATTTCCTTTCAGCATTACATCAGCACTCAGGTTCAGATTTTGGAGTATTTTAGATTTCAGGTGTTTGTATTTGGGATACTCCACCTGCATATATTTTATTAATTTAACCAAAACACTAGAACTTTGCTGACCAAGTCATGTTATCCTGTGTTGAGGCCAGGAGAACAGAGGGAAGTAAGCACCATGCTCCTTTCTGATCTGAACTGCGAGTGAGGAGGGTCAGGCCAGACTTCTGGCCCCTCTGCCACAGCGTTTTGTCTCCCAGGTGGATGCTGCTGCTGTGACTTGGATGGGGGCCGCAGCATAGGAGTCCCTCAAAAGCACAGCAGTTCTGGGACCAGGCACAGTGGCTCACACCTGTAATCCCAGCACTTTGGGAGGCCAAGGCAAGAGAACTGCTTGAGGCCAGGAGTTCAAGACCAGCCTGGGCAACATGGTGAGACCCCCAACTCTACAAAAAAAAATTTTTTAATTAGCCAGTCGGGCCAGGCGGGGTGGCTCACGCCTGTAATCCCAGCACTTTGGGAGGCTGAGGCGGGTGGATCTCCTGAGGTCAGGAGTTCAAGACCAGCTTAGTCAACATGGTAAAACCCTGTCTCTAATAAATATGCAAAAATTAGCCAAGTGTGGTGGCGGGCATCTGTAATCCCAGCTACTTGGGTGGCTGAGGCAGGAGAATTGCTTGAACCCAGGAGGGGGAGGTTGCAGTGAACCGAGATCATGCCATTACCCTCCAGCCTGGATGACAGAGTGAAACTCCATCTCAAAAAAAATAAATAAATAGCCAGACATGGGGATGCACTCCTGTGGCCTCCGCTACTGGGGAGGCTGTGAAGGGAGGATCACTTGAGCCTGGGAGGTTGAGGCTGCAGTGACCTGTGATCCCGCCACCTCACTCACTCCAGCCTGGGTGACTTCAAGACCCTATCTCAAAATAACACAAAAAATCATAAATTTTAAAGGAAGAATTTTGGGTATGGATGAGTAGCACCACCTTTATTATTTCTTCCTCTTTTTCTTTTTTTTTTTTTTTAGCTGATTACCATATTTCTTTTCCTTTTGAGAGTGTAACACATTTGAAGTGGCATTTAATATGTTGAGTAGTTGATGGGTCAAAAGTATTGTCAAAACTAGACTTTTCACTTTAAATGGAAGTTTCTGCTTTTTTTTTTTCTTCACTATAAATTGTATAATCCTGGAGTAGCCTTGATGTGTGTTGATGCAGACCACATAGTAATGGGTGCAGCTCAGTATAGGTGGAATGAGATTAATGAAGGAAGACCTAAGCCCTGCCCTGGAGGCAGGCAGCATTCTCAGAGAGAAGGCTTACCAGCGGAACAGGCCTCTAATGAGGAAGAGATGGAGGACAGAGCCCAAGGAGGCCCTCCTGAAAGGAGGCCGAGGGCAGGCAGGGCCATCCTCCCAGAGGGGATCCCACCTGAAGGTGGGAAACAGAGCAGACCTTTGGGAGGGAGCCCTGCCTCATCTTAGGCAGACAGGCAACAAACAAGTCTGGAGGGGTTGGTGCTGTCCTGAGTGCAGGTGGGTGTGGGGTACCTGGAGCCACTGGGCCGTTTCCTCTGCAAGCCTGGTCAGATCCCTAGCCAAGCCCCACGCTTCATGGGGTTCATGAATGGTAGAACCGGGTTGCAGCCCCATCACCACAGCAGGCTGCACACACACAAGCGTTTCACCCCGCAGCACTGAGGATGGCCTAGTCCTCACAGCCTAGGCTGCAGCTGGACTACCTTGACACCTGGCTACCCCTGGCTGCATGGGAGTCTTGGAAATGTGCCACCAGTCAGGCAGCTGCATGCTGGCTAGAAACCAGGCCATTGTCACTCAAGCAGAGGGGAGAATGGCTGCTGGGGGACCACTGGCATCTGTGCAATGAAGGTGAATCAGAGACAGGTGCTGCTGGCAGCAGCACTTTTATCTCTTGAGGGCCTTAATTTTTGTAGAGCCTTAAATTTTGATAAATCCGCAACCCTGAAAAGGATATGAAGGTCAGGATCTCTGCACCCAAGCGAAACAATACAGATTTGGGTTTGGGGAGAAAGATGGAGAGGGTCCGGCCCGCTGGGCACTGTGCCTCAGACCTGTAATCCCAGCACTTTGGAAGGCTTGAGCCCAGGAGTTTGAGACTAGCCTGGGCAGCACAGTGAAACCCCATCTCTACAAAGAAAGAAAAATAGAAGAAAAAAAATCAGCCAGGTGTGGTGGAACATGCTCTAATCACAGCTACTTGGGAGGCTGAGGTGAAAGGATCACCTGAGCTCAGGGAGGTCAACGCTGCAATGAGCCACGATTGTGCAGCTGCACTCCAGCCTGGGTGACAGAGTGAAACCCTGCCTCAAAAAAAAAAAAGTCTAGTCACTGTGAGAGCAGAAAGCCTCTAGCTAGACTGAGAAGTCCACGTGTAAACAGCCTCAACCTGGCCAGGTGCAATGGCTCATGCCTGTAATCCCAGCACTTTGGGAAGCCGTGGCAGTTGGATCACCTGAGGTCAGGAGGTTGAGACCAGCCTGACCAACATGGAGAAACCCTGTCTCTGTTAAAAATACAAAATTAGCCAGGCGTGGTGGCTCATGCCTGTAATCAGCCACTTGGGAGGCTGAGGCAGGGGAATCGCTTGAACCTGGGAGGCGGAGGTTGCAGTGAGCCGAAATCGCACCATTGCACTCCATCCTGGGTAAGAAGAGCACAACTCCATCTCAAAAAAGCCTCAGCCTTCTCAGCAGTACCAAAAAAGCCTCACTTTTCTAATCTGAAATGCTGTCATGTGCTCAGTGGAAACCTCACAGCCAGAAGACTTGCCAATCAAATTATTTTTTTTTACCTGTAGAAAAGGAGATTAACTTCACATCCATGTGAGTCCAATGTACAATCCCTGAGGGTGCTCTAGGAGGCTTGAGGAAGTGCCCGGCTGGCTCAAAATAGAAATCCAGAAGCCTGCTGGGCATGTGCAGCCTTTTAAGCCACTGCTCAGACAAGCAGGTCCCAACTGTGGGAGGCTAGCATGTTCTCAAAAGAGCAGTGAAAAGAGCCCAGTTGGAGCTAGGTGGCCGGTCCTTCTGCCTCTCTGAGCCTGGGTTTCCCCATCTGTGGGGGCCTCAGGCTGTGGTAGTGGTACAGTCCTGCTGCAGCTTCGGTGGGCTTCCACAGACTGGAGCACATGACAGTATTTTTAACAAAACCATTAAAAAATTAATTTGGCTTATGTAAGTAATACATGTGCCCTGTAGAAAATTTGGAGAATAAAGTATAAAGAAGGAAATTACCTGTTTCCCCACCCCCACGGTGACTGCTGTTCTTTGGGGTTTTTCCATACATACTCTGCGTGGGATCTCGGAGCACAAGCTGTTTTATAACCTGCTTCTGCACTTGAGCTTTTCTCAGCATGTCACCACCTCACTAGATTCCTCACACTGTCGCTCTGTCTGCACAGGACCCCAGAGGAGGGGTAGGGCTGCAGCGGCTTCGGTGTCAGCAAATCTCCCTTACAGTTCCCCCGTTTTCAGTAATTGTATCTGTTATTTTTGTAGGGCAACAGGACTCGAAGAAGCAGACCGTTTTGCCCCTCAAGGGGCATTTGTCAACGTCTAGACATTTTTGATTGTCACAAGTTGGGGAAGCGAGACTACTGGCATGCAGCAGGTGGATGCCAGGGCTGCTGCTGGATGGCCCCCACCAGAGTTGTCTGGCCCAAGTGTCTGGAGCGCCACTGTGGAAACCCGCCGTAGACTCATTCCCGAGCTGGGAAGTCCCTGAGTGACAGGAGGAAAGCTGAGGTAGGGCTTGGTGTAGCCAGACTGCCCTGCAGGGAAATGATTCCAGCGCCCAGGACGTCTTCCAGCATCCCTGCCACCCCTAGATACTGTCCTCTGCTGCCCACGTTTCACAGTGCTTTCAAGGAGAATTAAACTTGCCTGTTCAAATCTCCAGAGTCAGAGGAAGAGGAAGGCTGTCTAGACTGTGGTTGGAGGTTCCGTGGAACTAGTGGCCCCAGCAGGCAGAACCGCCACTCACTACTGAGGGGAGTGTATATTAAGCCCTGCCTGGTCCCCAAAAGAATTAATGCAGCAAGGTAAAATATGGGAGGCACAGGGAAGAGAGTGGGCCCAGGAGAGTTGGGGGTCCAGGCCCTGTGGTCGCCACAGGCCAGCCAAGGCACTACCTACCTTCAGAGTTTACTGCTTCAGAAAGAAGTTGTGCTGAGCCAGGCCCAGCCCTCGGCCTTCCGGGCAGTGTGTTAGGCCTGCACGGGTGATTAGCAGTTCCATTTGTTTGCCCACTGGTGTTTCTAGGAGTGCCCCACTCTAGGGTCCGCACGGGAAAAGGGGAACGTTGAAACACAAGTGATGGGCCTGTGCAGCCATGCCCTCAGTCCTGTGTTCACCTTGGAGTTGGGGCCACGGCACCCCAGCAGTGGTCGGGCTGGAGGGCTGGCTCTGCTCACGCCACGGTGAGGGGTACTGAGCCAGCAGGAGGGCTTGCAGCTGGAGCAGCTGTTGAGCAGGAGGCAGGGCAGCACTGACGGGGTCCCCTGGGGGTGGAGCACAGGCAGGCCTAGAGACCCCTGCCTCACTGAGGGGTGCCATGTCCCTGGCCTGGCTCATGCCACATTCTGATAGTGCCCCACACCAAGCTGCTCACAGGGAGCCTCAGCTGGTGACACAGCAAGACAGGAGGGCTTTAGTGGGCAGGTCCCCACTGGGTTTGTGTCCCTTCCTCACTGCCCTCAACCTCCCCTTTCCGGAGGGGCTTACTTCCTGTGCTCACCTTGGGCTTCTCATCCCAGCCCTTCTCCCGAGACTCCAGATTGTATGGCCCAAGGCTAAGCCTGAAACTGGCCCCTGGTCAGCCAGGGAGGGCCCAGTCCAGGGCCCAAAAGATGGATCCGGAAGTGCCCCCAGCCTTCTGCGTGAGAGGACCTGCCCCGTGTGCCTAGCCTACACTCCAAGTCAACCCTACTCTTAGGGCCCCCCCAGGTGCCCAGCCCAGCTGCTCTCCTGCTAATGCCTCCTTGGAGCCTTCCCAGCCTGGAGGGCCCTCTAGACACCCCAGATGGCTATTGTGGCAGATTCAAGGATGCACCGCACTGCTGCTCCTGAGCCCCAGTGTCTAGGTTGACAAGTCCCTCATATCCCAAGGAGGTGAGAGCCCAGTGATCCATACTTGTAGTGTCCAGTGATGCGGTGGGCGTAGAGATAGGGAATGAGGCCTGCCCCAAGACCCTGATCCCCAGGGGTGGGGTGGAGGCGGCTGTGGCCAGCAGGTGGCAGCACAGGCTGCATCCTTGGAGCTTAGGAGCTGGAAGATAGGAAGCAGGATTCCTAGCCCCTGGCTGGATCACCTGTCTGCCTCCATTCCCTGAGCTGGCTGAGCCCCTCAGGGTGCCCAACCATGGTAGGAACTCTCAGCCAGAGGCTGGGCAGGGACAGCAGCAACTGGCAACTGTAGTGGGAGGGGATTGCATCAGGGACCAGGGAGACCAAGCCCTAGACAGCCCAACCCCTTTCTGCCCCAGGGTCCCTACCTTGTGGTCCCACCTTGAGACCAAGGGGCTAGACACCCAGAGGCCCCTGAAGAGGAGGCTGGCAGTGAAGGGGGGACCAATGGCTCCCCAGGGCTGCTAGTGGGTCTTGAGAGCTAAGCCCAAGGGCCAGTGGGGCTGGGGAACTCTGCCTGAAGGCAGAGGCTGGGAGGGAAGGAAGCAGGGGGAAGTTAGAGAGTATGTGTTGGGGAGATAGGAGGGAGGCAGGGAGATGCCTGGGTCTGATGCTGCTGCTTGGAAGACTGGAGGAGGAACCTGGTTGCAGGAATCGGAAAGCTCTCAACCCCTCACCCCCACTATCCCTACCCCCCACCCTGCAGGATGGGGGCCATGAGCCAAGGAATGGGGTGGTTTTTGTAAGGCCTGAGGAACGTGCCAGGCTCCACACCCAGGTCTGAATGCCCTTAGATGCTCAGAGCTCCTCCCTCTCTGCCCTCAGTGTTCATGGGAGACAGGAAGGAAGGGGCCCATGGACCAGGTGGGGCAGGCAGAACACAGTGGCCACCTGCTGGCTACTGTCCCATCTCACAGAAGGCGAGGCCCACAGCAGGCCCAGAACTCACTTCTGGGGCCTGGCTGCTGCCCCCTGGGAAAGGAGAGGCACCACTCAGACGCATAGGCAGGTCAAAACCCTAGTTTATTTCAGCATCAGCAGTATCTTAGCCATCAAAAAAATAAACTCTACCAAGGGTGACGAAGTCTCTACAGCAAGGCTAAGGGCTCGCCAGGCGGCGAACATCAGGGGTGCATGGTGGGCACTGCCCAGGCAATAAGTTAGGAAGCAGCAGGCTGGTGTCGGGTGTGGGCCGGGCTTCACTTCTGGGCAGGCATGAGGTCGTCGATGGCCTGGCCCTGTTCCAGCCGCTGCTCCATCTCGATGAGAAGCTTCACTCCGTCCACCACCATCTGCACCAGCTCCACCTCCGAGAAGCCCAGGCGGTCAGCGTTGGAGACGTCGAAGACCCCGCCCACCGCAGCTGTGTCCACACCGCCTGGGGAGACAGCAGGTCAGGGGGAAGAAACAACTGCCCAAGGGCCAGCAGGAAGCCCACAGCACCTGCCCTGCTCACCTGTGCCTCGCTTCTGAAGTCGAAGCCGCTTAAGCACCTCCGAGAATTTCTCGTGCTTGCCCAGGTGGGGCAGCTTAATATGCACACCTGCCCGCAGTCCTGTGCCCAAGTTGGATGGGCAGGTGAGGATGTAGCCCAGGTGAGGGTTCCACATGAACTCATAGTTCTTAGACTTGAAGAGAGTTTCGATCTGCAGACAGAAGAGGGTGTGAGTGGGAAGGCCTGCCTGAGACCACCACAGGCCCCAAGTCCCGGAAATCCCCCAGGGGGACTGATGGGGTACCCACATCCCTGCCTGAGCCCTGGGATCTGGACCTGCCCCATCCCTGGCACCTGGGTGAGGCCGGTGCAGAAGCGGGTGAACACTTCCTTCATGTTGCCCCCCTTCTGCATGGAGATGACCCGAAGGTGGTCCTCCTCGTTGACCCACACCAGGAAGGTCTTATTGTCATTGTGCCTGCGGGAGGGCTGATCTCAGGGCATATCCAGAAAAAAGCCCCAGGCCGTCGAGACCACAGGAACTTCCCAAGTCCCCAAGGTGCTGCTCTCAGCCGTGCCCAGGAGTAGAGGCTGTTGCCAAGACTCCACCGCCAACACGGGGCAGGCGGGGAACGGAAAACCTCAAAGAGCAGGAGAACCCCCGCTACCGTCATGTGCTGTGGTCTGAGATGGAGCGGAGCCAGGGACCGCCAGGACAACCCTGCCCACCCCCCCCCCCAGTGGGGGTAGGAGCCCTGCCCCTGGAGAAGCTTCTGCGTCACCAGCCCCTGGTAGAATCCCAGCAGCGGAAGAGAAAGAGAAACAAGGAGCTCCGGCTCCCGAGGGGCGTGGGGGACAGGCGCCAGCGAGCCCCGCCCCCGCCTCGCATGGAGGGAGGAGTCCCCACTGGCTCAGTCCCTTAACGCACCTGCGGCCAAGGTCACCTATGCGGAGGGCGGGGCGGCAAAGAACCCAGACTCTGCCCCTCCCTCCTCGCTGCGAGCGAGCGGGGCGAGAGGGAAAGAGGAGGCGGCAAGAAGGCAGGACGCCGCAGGAGGGCGCAAAGAGAAACGCACCAGATGCCGCGGGCGTCCGGCCAGTCGCGGGCCATGCCCGAGGCCAGGAGCAGGGGCGACACGGGCTTGTCAAAGAGGAAGTGGTCGTCGATGAGCTGCTGCTGCTCCGCCTCCGTCATGCTCTTGAGCGCGTAGTATCGGCCAGCCAGGTCGCCGTCCAGGCTGGACAGGGCTGCGGGGTGCGCGCTCAGGACGCTCGGCCCCGCGCCCGCCCCCAACCCTCATCGCGGACCCGCCCTCCCCATGGGACGTCAGAGGCCCCCACCAGCCCGGGTTTGCGCGCGTCCAGTCCTCACGGGCCGGGCGACGGCCCCAGGCTGTGACCCCGCGCCAGGACGCGCCCTCCCCGGGCCCCAGGCCGCTGTGGACGCGGGGCTGGGCCGCCGGCCCCTCGGTCCCTCCGGGAAACTGAACCCGGGCGGCTGGTAAACAAGCGGGCGGGGACCGCGCCGGGACGGGGACGCGGCTGCCGCCGACCCTCGGCCCGCCCGGCCCCTACCTTCCACTGCGAGCTTCTCGATGGCGCGGCGCTCCCCGCGGCTGCAGTGCGGGGGGAGGCAGAAGCCGCGGATGCTGCGGCCCGTGCGCACCCGCGAGCTCAGCACGTAGTTGGGATCCAGGTCGTCGCCGCCCTGGGGGCCACACGGGAGTGAGCGCCGGGAGACCCCGGAAACGCGGCTCGCCCCGCCCGAGCGCCCGCTGGCCGCTCCGCACCTGCAGGTTGTCGGGGTTGAGGTCAGTCTTGTGCTCATCGCTGGGCTTGTAGCCGCCATGCCGGTCCTCGATGATGGGGTCGAAGAGATCCTTGAACACTTCGTAGGACTCCTCGTCGCCCGCCACGCAGCCCACGGTCATGATGTATGGGTGGCCTGGGGGAGGGGGCGCGGGACGGGGACAGTGACGTCACTGCCGGGCCCTAGCGCGCTGCTGAGGACCCTGCGGCCGCGCGCGGGGAGGGGGCGCCGGGACCCCGGCCCCGAGGGGGCGCGTACCCGGGTTGTCCACGCCTGTCTGGATGACGTCGTCCAGCGTGAAGCCGCTCGGCGTGCTCTTGGCGCGCAGCTCCGCGTACAGCTCGGGGGTCAGCACCTTGGCCATGTGGTTGTTGTGGCTGCTCAGGTCGGGGAATTCGTCCTCGGCCGGGAAGCGCAGCTTCAGCGTGTTGTGGCTGTTGGAGAACGGCATGGCGGCTGCGGGCTGCGGGGAGACGCGAGGTCAGCGGGGACGGGCGCGCCGGGCTTCCCGGGCTCCCGTGAACGACTCAGGGCCCCGCCGCCGGGTCCCCCGGCGCCCCCAGGACGCGGCCAAGGTTAGCGGGGTCCACAGCGCGCGCGGGGAGCGCCACCGTTGCCGGGGACCCCCGGCCGATCGGGCGCGCGCTCCAGGCGGCGCGCTCCGAGCACGAGACGCCTCAGCGCCCCTAGCCCCGGCACGGACGCCCCCGGCCCTCGGGCCCACTCACCGGGCGTCGGTGCGGGGGCGGGGGCGGGGTCGCTCCGTTGGTCAGCAGCTCCGGGCGCGGCGCAGGCGAACAGCGGCCGCTACGCGCTCCCGAGGCTCTTAAGGGGTGCAACGCGGGCCGCCCATTGGCGGCTATTTATAGCCCATTCATTCCATTGGCCCGCGCCGCGGGGTGGTGCCGCCGCTTTGTCCGCCGCCCGCAGCCCCCAACACCCCCCGGCCGCCCACCCGAGCCATCCCCTCGCCGGGACCCCGCGCAGCCTGCCCAGCGCCGGCCCAAGACCTCGAGGCCGAAACCTCAGGTCCTTAGCTATCTGTATCCCCTCGCGCGCCCTGCCTCCAAGCGGGAAACTGAGGCCGGAGAGCCTCCGGGCACTCGAGGACGCTCGGATTCGTCCGCATCCTCGCGCCTGCCCGCCTCATCCAGCCAGCCCCCGCGGCGGCGGCGGCGGTGAGGGACCGGGTGGAAGCGTTCAGGGCTTCCGCAGCAGGTACTGACCGCACCCCACGCCCGGCCCGTTCGAGCTGGCCCAGAGCCGCCGACCTTCCTCAAGGTGCCCGCAGGCATTTCCTGGGCGATCTTGGTGCAAAGCGAAGGCACGCGGGAGGTGCACTCTGGCTGCGGCCCAGCCCGGGGGCACCGCGGTGCCCTGACCTTGGACAAGTCCTGGGGCTCCGGGGGATGCGGGGCAGAAACCAATGGGACACTGTGGCCTTAAGAGACAAGTGCAGCCTCGGAGTTTCCAGACACCAACCCTGGGCCCTCTTCGCAGGGGACAAGTTCGCCCAACCCCCAAAGGCGGTCTCCAGAGACTTCAGGCAAGGATGGAGGAAATGCTAATAAACAATAAGCATAGGTACGATTTTAAAAAACTCATCTCACAAATAACCAGAATCATGCAAATTAAACAGTGACTCCACCTGTCTCTACCCTCAACACTCCCAGATCGACCCCAGCCAGTGCTGGCTATGAGCTGGAATGCAGGGAGACAGGCGTCCACATGCTGCCTGCAACTTGAATTGCTGCATGCTTTTTGCAAGGTAATTTGGCAGAATCTATTAACATTAAAAAATGTTCAAACTCTGTGACCCAGCGATCCCACTTCTAGGAATGCAGCCCTTAGAAGGGATGTCTCAGTTCTCTCCACTAATGGACCAGGAGATGGTGAAGGGAAAAACACACACCTCTGGATGCCCACCGATGCCCATCAGGTGGGACTGGCCCAGGGTGGGAAGGCATCTACCTGCTGTGGGGTATTATGCAGCTGTTAAGAGGGGAGGTGGAGCATGTGGAGTTAATATCTATCCAGGACCCTCATATGTTGCTCTGTGACTAAAGTCAGGAAGGGGAGAACCCTTATCTGTGGGTATATTTGACAAAAACTCCTCCAGCAATGGCACAGTGAGCACCTGTCCTGTGCCAGCCGCTGGGGATACAGCAGGCAGCAAGGTGCACAGTGCCTGCTGCCGGAGGAAGGCTGGCCATGAGCCAGCAGCCCGGCAAACCAGATGACATTAGGAGATCAGTGCTGCTGGGGTTGGGGGGACACAGGGCACAGCAGTTTCAGGCATAAGAGACCCTGCATAGGTGCCTCAGAGCCAAGGCACAAAGGCAGGGGAAGCCTGTCCGCCCCTGCCTGTGTCAGCATCAGCATGGGGCCCTGCCTCATCCCCATGGTCACTGCAGAGGAGACACACCTCTTCCCTGCTTGACCGTGGGGCCCTGCCCCATCCCTGTCGTCACTGAAGAGGAGACACATGCCTCTTCCCTGCTTGGCATGCTTTGTCTTGTTCCAAGTCAGCCTTTTTTAGACTAATAAAACCAACCCATGTAAAAAGGCAAATGGCCCCTCTGGGCTGGCCAGACAGCAGGTGTCCCTTAAGCCTGGAATTCCTGCTCTCTGTGCCCCCTGCAGCCTCTTTCCCCAATTTTAGACATTTCTGCAGCTACCCACCCCCCACCCCACAAAGCCAGAAGGGCTTAAGTTTCTGTTTCTAGAAGGGATAGCTGCAGCCCCTGGAGGCTGACTTGGGGGAGGGAGGGACTTGAGGGGACACTCAGGACTTCCTCTGTCTTCAGCATCTGCAGCTTCTCAGGCCACCCCTCCCTTCTCTCACCCTCCTGGCCGAGAGCCTAACCTGCTTCCCCAGGTCCCCATGGGAAAGGACCCTCTTTCCCCTTCCTCCACAGGCAAGGTCAGAACTGCAGAGGTGAGGTCTGGAGAGCAGGACTGCCTGTGCCGGGCACTGGGGTGGGTCCGGCCTGGGGCTGCTGGCAACCCTCAGCCTTCTGAGGTGAGTGTTTTTGTCCCCAATGTGCACATAGAAGATCATTTTATTTTTGCTTTTATTCTGTTGAGACAGGGGTCTTGCTGTGTTGCCTAGCTGGTCTCAGTGTGCAGACAGATCAGAAGTTGGGTGACAGAAGTGTCCAGTTATAGGCCCAGCAATTCCTCCACCCTTGCAGAGTGCCAGCCCTGTGCCAGCTGCCTGGGGCCGACCGACGGGGCAGAGGCAGCAGCAGGTGAGACCCAAGTGTCAGGGTGAGGCCCCCCAGGCAGGGGCTGATTGGGAGCCTTAGTGGCCCCCAGAGCAGGGGCACAAGGGGAGGGTCTGGAAGGTGCCAGCCTTCCCCCAGCTCACCTGCCCCATCTGCAGAACCCTGCTTTCTCGAGGGCCCAAGGAGCTGAAGGCTGGTGATGTTACCAGGCCAGTGTTTGGCCCACGTTCCTCAGAAATCACACCTGGTTACACATGAACCACTGAGCCTAGAGGGGCTTCAAAGGAGGCCCAGGCCTTTTATTCACAGAACATGACGCGGCTCAGGGGCCATCCTTGGAGTCTGTTCCCAGAGCATAGCAGAGGCAGCATCGCCTCCTTCAGGGCCCTGCCCCTGAGTTCTGCAGAACCTGAAGAGGAAGTGGGCTGAGGTCAGGAGAGGGGCAGGGGCTGACAGGGTCACAGAGCACAGTGGGGCAGGAGACTGGGCTGGTCAGAGAGGCAGGGACCGCAGTGATGTGGTCCCTGCCAGGGGCGTGGACAGAGCAGCCTCCCCCGTGAGCATCCTTCCTGCCTGTTCCCACCTTTCTTCAGATCCGCCATTGGTTCTCTGAAGCCAGTTTACTGGCTTTAATTCTTAATGAATTAAGAGATGGGGTCTTGGGCCGGGCGCGGTGGCTCACATCTATAATCCCAGCACTTTGGGAGGCCGAGGTGGGTGGATCACAAGATCAAGAGATCGAGACCATCCTGGTCAACATGGTGAAACCCCATCTCTACTAAAAATACAAAAATTAGCTGGGCATGGTAGTGCACGCCTGTAGTCCCAGCTACTCGGGAGGCTGAGGCAGGAGAATTGTTTGAACCCAGAAGGCGGAGGTTGCGGTGAGCTGAGATCGCGCCATTGCACTCCAGCCTGGGTAACAACAGCAAAACTCCATCTCAAAAAAAAAAAAAAAAAAAAAGATGGGGTCTTGCAATGTTGCCCAGGGGGAACTCCAACTCCTGGCCTCAAGCAGTCCTCCCTTTTCAGCCTCCTCAATGCTGAATTTACTGGCTTCAAATCCTAATCCCACTTTGACCTCACTGGCTGTGACCTGAGGCAAGTTACTGAACCTCTCTGAGTTTCTGTTTCTCCATCTATAAAGGATTCCCTCCCTCATAGGATCCAGGGGAGAATTCAGTGAGATGACCCAGCTGGGCATATACGGCATCAGCCCTTGTGGGGAGCCCCAGTACAAACTGTGCAGGGAATCATCAGCTGAGGTAGGGGTGTTGGTTCTGCTTGAGGACTCAGGCTGGAGACTGGGGCAGGCTCAGATGGAGCAGATGGGCTGCGCTGAGAAGGCTGCCTAGAGGAGGGGGCACTGGAGGAGTTGGCCAGCTAGTAATGGACAGAGAAGCAAGTGGGAAGTTGGAACCAAGGGAAACCACTGCCAAGTCACCAAATCCTAACTCAGGTCCATGCAGGCAGCCGACTTAACTCTACACCACAGCTGAGAGGCTGGGGAAGAGAAGCCCAAGAGAAACAGAAAGTCAGAATCCCACAGGGGAGCAATTAGGGGGTAACTCAGGCAGGTGCATCATCTAGGGAGAGAAGCATCTGCTGGAACAGAGGTTGGGGAGCCATGGATGGGACTGGGTTGTCTCGATCATTGAGAGCAGAAGGCAGGGAGGCCATAAGGCAGATGTAGAGGCAGCTGGTGGCCAGCGTGGTGGCCCCACAGGGACAGGAGCCCACAGAGAGGGAGGCTATGGAAGGCCTCTCACCATCTTACTCCTGGGGACTCAGCTCCTGGCCCAGCTAGGGCAGGGACAGAGGGGCTAAGGTTGGACCCCTGGGTTTCTATGATGGACCCTGAGAAGCCCATGGCCAGGGCCACAGACGCCCTGGCCTGGCCTGCCCCAGAGGTGAGAGAGTTGAGAGTACCCACAGGCTGCCAAGGCCCCAGAGCAGAGCTGGCTCTGAAGGAGCATGGCTACCTCATTTTACCAGGCTGGCGTGGTAGAGTGCCTGGGGAGGGTGGCCTAAGGTCATCGCTAACTGGCTTGGGTTTGGATGCAGGCTAAACCCTAGGCTGGGTGGGCGGGGAGGGGAGTCTCTGTTCCTCTGCAAGACCTGGCCCTGAGAGCTAGGGGCTGGAGGAAGAAAATGCACGTCCCCTGCCCCCGCTCTCCTGCACAAGCCCTCCACAGAGGGGCCAGCTGAGAAGAGCGCTGTGGAGACAGAACAGCACTCCTGCTTCTCTTTTCTGCCTGTCCTCCAGCAGCTCCTCCTCCGTCTCCTGCTCGGCTGCTTACAGACCCAAGAGTGGGCCCAAGTCATCCAGCTCTCACCGAGCCTTGGTTCCCAGAAGGGGACGTGGGACCCCCTCTCCCTCCTAGAAGCAGCTCTGCACTCAGAACGTGCCCCCTTCGGTGGAGGCAGGGCCTGGGCGGAAGGCCGCTTCTGCAGATTCTTCCAGGCCCCTATCTCTGCGCCTCTGGCTGACCCTAGCCCAAGCCTTTTGGGATGGCCCCTTGACCTGCGATTTCTTTTCTGGAGCTCATCTTGGGGCCCAGTCGGGTGTTCCCAGAGCAGTTTGCAATGATAAAATGTCTGTGCAAAGTGTCCTCATAGAGGACCGCGGGCCAGCCCTCTGGTGAACTCCCAGGGCCTGTCAAAGGGGTCCTGGACAGCAGTGACAGCCACGCCTTGGCTCCTGACCCCCTTCAAATGTGGCTGGGTATGACGGCCACCCGCGGCCGGCGGGGCAGGGCGCCCTTTTGTTTGTTTGTACAGATAGTAAGGTCTCACGACGTTTCCCGGGCTGGTCTCGAACTCCGGACCTCAGGAGAACCTCCTGCTTCAGCCTCCCAAAGCGCGGGCTCATAGGCGACAGTCACGACGCTGGCCGCCCGCCTGCCTTCTGGATTTTGTCCCGTCTTCCGATCTTCCAGCAACCAGCAAGTGTAAACAGAGCAGTTCACAGAAAGTCAGAAGTCGCCCAGGAAACGTCCTCTGGGAGGGACGGGAAGGGCAGCCTGGCACTCCCAGGATCCCTTGCGCTGAGGGGGCGGGGCGGGGCGCGACGTCATCAGCGGGCGCGGAGCCTGAAGTGTGGCCGCCGCCGCGTGTCGCGGAGGCATGTGTGGAGCCCCGGCGGAGGGAGAGTCGCGGGTGAGACTGCGGGGCCCAGGGTGACAGGGCGAGGGTTAGGGTGGTCCGGACCGGCGCGGCACGCAGAACCTGTTTCTCTAGCCTCGCATGGGCGGCCCGCGCCGGCCCGGCCTGCCCCCTCGCTGCTCCCGCACCGGCGGGCGGTGTCTGCGTTGACGGCCCTCTCTGCGGATCCCTTACCCCCCTGGCATACCGTGTCCCCCGCCCTCAGGAGCCTGTTGTGGGGGAGATTGAGGCG
This sequence comes from Leontopithecus rosalia, assembly GCA_028533165.1. Lineage (NCBI taxonomy): Eukaryota > Metazoa > Chordata > Mammalia > Primates > Cebidae > Leontopithecus > Leontopithecus rosalia. The sequence goes on from CM052655.1 coordinate 121,996,488, forward strand.
AGGAATCAAGCCTAGCTTGGAGGTGACCCCATTGACCATTTGCTTCTCCCCAGCCAGGGGACACCTCGCAAAGGCGGTTTCTCGTCTCACCTCGGGAATAGGAGTGAAGCTCCTGAAGAAGGGCGATGGGAGGGTCGGGTCCTCACTCTGGGAATCCTTGGGACCAACCTCCGCCGCTGCCAAGCCCCAGTCTTTTCATTTATGATTTAGGCTCAGAGTCCCTGTCTCTTGTCCTAGACCAAGAAGGGCTGCACAGGCCAGACCAGAGTGCAGCGCTGTTGGGCTCCCTGCAGGCAGTGGCAGAGGCTGAACTAGCCACACCCCGCCCATGCCCGTTGCTGGGATCTCAGCCTTGAAGCCTTCTACCTAGACCCCAGGCCCTACTCCTGCCTCCCGACTTGCTCATGCCTACACACACACCCCTCTCCAGGTCCTTGGCACTTGCTAGATATTAACACCATGAGCTTCGTGGCGTACGAGGAGCTGATCAAGGAGGGTGACACAGCCATCCTGTCACTGGGCCACGGTGCAATGGTGGCAGTGCGTGTGCAGCGTGGGGCACAGACCCAGACCCGGCATGGTGTCCTGCGACACTCAGTTGACCTTATCGGCCGCCCCTTCGGCTCCAAGGTGACGTGTGGCCGAGGTGGCTGGGTGTACGTGCTGCACCCCACGCCTGAGCTCTGGACGCTGAACCTGCCGCACCGCACGCAGATCCTCTACTCCACGGACATTGCCCTCATCACCATGATGCTGGAGCTTCGGCCCGGCTCTGTGGTCTGTGAGTCTGGTGAGTTCCTCAGGCTGCCTCAGTTTAACTCAGAAATTGACACAAAGGTGGAGGTCAGAGCCTCCAGCCTGCCCTTCCTACAGACAGACGTGGCTCCTCAGCTTCTGTTTTCACATCTCTCTGGGATGCTGACAGCAGGGAGTGAAGGTGGAGGCAGGGAAGCCCCTTCGGAGGCTGGTGCTGTCATTGGAGTGAGAGGTGGTGGGAAATAGACTAGAGTAGCTAGGGAGGACGTGGTGCTCCTGTGAGGGTCTTGCTTGCCTTGGTGGGGCCTGGCCAGCTCGATGCTTGGTGCTGTCCTGGGTGCTGACTGTCAATCTCTCATCCTCTGTGCTGATGGTGAAGCAGAGAGAGTTGCCACTTCTGGAGAGAGGCCAGGGCTACCCCGGAGAGCTGTTGCAGGTTGGGAGCCTTCCCCGTCCTCATTCATGATCAGATCTTCACCTGCCACCAATGAATGTGAGCACCATCTGAGTCCAGGGCCTGAGCTGTGGGAACTCCTGCACACAGAGAGGTGTTGGGGCCGCCTGGTGTGACGACTGAACCAAGATTAGCCCCAGGCCCAGATGCATCTAGGTTGTTGGTGGCATTTTTCTCATGGGCAAGAGGGCTAGGGTCCAGGTCACGAAGAGTGCCTAGCACTGTCATGCTGGCTTTCTTAGGGCTGCAGTTACCGTGTCCCTCCCTGGGGCGTCTTGGTGGAGAGCAAGACTCAGAGCCAGCACCATCAGCTCCCTGTGCATCCTGTGGCGTGGTGCTGGTCTCTCCGCCCCTGCCTCACCCTCGAGAGAGAGCGCAGCCAAGCAGCACGCTGCTCCTGTGGCCGCCTCAGATGTGCCAGGTCCCCTCCTAGGAACCGAGAACAAGATAGATCAGGTTCCTGCCCTCGAGGAGGGAGGGGGACGCAGCCTGGGTGTGTCTGCTGAGGTTGTGAAGCTTGTGAGACAGGGCTGTGTGTCTGAGCAGGACCCAGAGTGGGGTCTCTCCAGCCAAGCCAGGCAGGGAAGATCTCTCTGAGGAGGGGACATTTGAGTTGAACATGATGAGGAGGGACCCACGAAGAGCCAAGGGACACTCTTCTGTGCAGAAGCCCTGCAGTTGAAGCCTGCAGCCAAGACAGGCTCAGTGGGGGAGACGGAGGGGCTGGGAGTGAGGCTGGAGGGGAACCAGGCTGTACCCCGGAGGCCACCTCAACCTGGGAAGCAGTCAGACTCACCCCTGGGAAGGGGGCACGGCCAGCTCTGTGAAGGGGAGAGGCAGCAGGCTGGGAGCACCTAGGGGAGGGGCTGGACAGGTGGGGTGAGGGGCCAGCCCCTGGAGAGAATGTGGGAGGCGGCAGGAGGCGAGACAGCATAGAGGGAGTGGGTGGAGGCCCCTCCAAGGGTCTGGCCTAGCATTGCGATTCTCAGGGTGTGAGGGGTGGGTGGAAGGTGTGCAGCAGATGCTCTAGCAGGAGTCTCAGTGGAGGGGCCCCGGGATGGGAGGGCCATCAGGTAAATGGCCCCTCAAGCTGGAGTGGGAGGAGGGACGCAGGGCCTGGCCCGGTGCCACAGGACAGGGAGTCAAGTAGGGTTACGATCTGGAGGGAAGCTTGGGGCAGGCGTGCTGGGGAGGACCAGGGCTGTGGGGCTGGTGGCCAGGCCCTGCATCCTGAGTCCAACCAGGCCAGAGCAGAGCCCCAGCCCCTGTGTGGTGGGGGCAGGTTTGGGCTGGCTTGGTGGGGGTGAGTTGACTCAAATGGGACCAAGGAGCTTCTGGGGAGAGGTGGTCACAAGGGTTGGCAGGGTGGGCCACTACTGCTGGGGATTGAGGGGATTGGCCATGCGTAGGAGGAGACAGGACTGAACCATGGGATGGGTCTCCATTCCCTCTGCAGACTCCCCAGGAGGCTCCAGCCAGCGGGCTCTCTCCACTCCTGTACCTATGCCAGCAGGATGGAGCAGGGCTGCTGCTGGCCTGGCCTGTGCCCACAGCAGACACCATGGCCTACACAGCCTGTCAACCCCAGCTCACCCCCTAGACAGTGTGCCCAACGCAGGGCTGGCCGGGCTCTAGGCAGCCGGGACCACACAGCCCACCTGTAGCCTGGGGTCCTCCTGAGCCCTGTGCAGGTCTCTAGGGTGAGGTGGGGGTTGTTTCCTGGAAGTCTGTGGGCCCCGAGCAGTCCCACCTGATGCCTTGCCCATCCCATCTTGTCCTGACAGGCACGGGCAGTGGCTCTGTGTCCCACGCCATCATCCGCACTATTGCACCCACGGGCCACTTGCATACGGTGGAGTTCCACCAGCAGCGGGCAGAGAAGGCACGGGAGGAGTTCCAGGAGCACCGCGTGGGCCGCTGGGTGACCGTGCGCACACAGGACGTATGCCGCAGCGGCTTCGGCGTGAGCCACGTGGCTGATGCCGTGTTCCTGGACATCCCGTCACCCTGGGAGGCCGTGGGACACGCCTGGGATGCCCTCAAGGTGGAAGGTGCGTCAGGGGTTCTGGGAGAGGCACAGCCTGGGGCAGGGCGTCAAGGGTGAGGGCTGAGCTCCTGGGAGCTCCTTGGCCTAGAAATCAAGACACAGCAAGGCGGTGGCCAGGCCAGGGCCCCTTTTTGGCCTGAGGTGAGGAGTGGCTCCGGCTGGCCAGGGCAGGCAGAGCTGGGGAGGATGAGCTCCAGCTGGGCCCTGCTCATGGTCTCTGGCCTCTCGCAACACCCACCCCCATGGGAGAAGGTAGCAGTGCCCCCTAAGTGCAGGGCAGGCCCGGCTGGAGGTGTCTGGAATCCCCTGCCCCTGCCATTTCCCAACGACTCTCCTCCCCCAAGCTCTGGAGCCCAGGGAGCTGGCCCCTTATAGGGAAGATGCTGGATGCGGAGGCGGGGCAGCCCTGGGGAGGGTCGGGCCCCAAGCCAAGGAGGCAACTGGGAGGCCCAGGTTTTTCCCTTTTCTGGAGAAGGAACGGCTCAGGCAGCAGGGCCCTCTCGCTTCCTCCCAGCTGCGAGTTGCATTGTGAGAGGGTGGAGGGTGGGGGCGGGGCGCCACACCCCACCTCAGAGCCGAGCCAAGGCCCACTGCAGACAGCAAGGCAGTGGCCCGGAGTCCCCTGCTGCCTCTGGCTCAGCCCTGACTCCTGGGTTCTGGTCTCTGCTAAGGAGCCTGAGAGTGGCTGTGAGGGTCTCCACACCCTGCCTCCCCCCTCCGCCTTTGCCCCTGCACCCTTGCAGGCTCCCGGGCTCTGGGGACACTTCTGAGCCTGGTGCGGTCCTGGGGAGGCCGAACTCAGGAGAGCCCACTCTGGGGCCCCTTCCTGCCTCTGAGTCCTTCCTCAGGAGTGGCCCCGGGAACCCGCACCTGCCGCTGGGACCCGTCCCTTTCCCTGCAACCTCCCTCGTCGGGACCTTTCCTGCACTGCCCTTTCGGAGTCTAGAGGCTCCTGACTCATTCGGGGGGCCGGCGGGGAGGGTGCGGTGCACAGCATCACATCAGCAGGACCTGGTGCCTCTCCAGGCTACTGTCACGCAGAAGGAACCTCCTCCAACCCTGGACCTCCCGGCAGCCCCATGTCAGGGTGCCGCTAAGGGCACCAGGCCGCAGGGACACTTGAGGACACTTGCTTGGGCCACGCACGTCTGCCTGGCCCTGGCTTCCCCAGGTCCTCCCTGCAAAGTCAGGGCCCGGGGCTGCGCTCTCATTCACTCCGGGCCAGGTCGAGTGAAGCCCGTGGCTGCCCTCGTGGGAGGAGGGAGGAAGGAAGGGGCTGCCACACTTGGGCTCCGCTTTGAGTAGGCGCCTCCTGTTCCCTGGAGCAGCGACAGCCTCTAATTTCCTGTGACAGCAGCGGCCCCCGCCTGCTGGAGCCCCAGCCCCCGCCCCGCCCCACACCGCACTGCGGTGTTGTCATTGCTGCTCCAGGCCCAGCGGCCTGTGGCCCCATGGAAGGCAGGAGGGCAGTGCCCGTGGTGGGCCAAGTGAGACGGTGGCAGCACGGGCTTGACCCAGTGCCTGGAACATGGGAGGACCTGGCGCAGCCAAGCCAGGTGATGTGAACCATGGTGCCAGGCCCCTATGCCCTGCAGTCCCCACTCTCTGGAGGGCTGGTAGTCTGTGTTGGCCGTCTAAGGGTGTGAGTCCAGGGATGCCAGGGCCAGACGCCCTGCTCCGCTACCCCCCGCCCTCTGACCCTGGGTCCTGCTTCCCACAGGCGGGCGCTTCTGCTCCTTCTCGCCGTGCATCGAGCAGGTGCAGCGCACGTGCCAGGCGCTGGTGGCGCGCGGCTTCTCGGAGCTGAGCACCCTGGAGGTGCTGCCCCAGGTCTACAACGTGCGCACTGTCAGCCTGCCACCGCCCGACCTGGGCTCGGGCACACATGGCCCTGCCGGCCCCGACACCAGCCCCTTCCGCAGCGGCACACCCATGAAGGAGGCCGTGGGCCACACCGGCTACCTGACCTTCGCCACCAAGATCCCAGGCTAGGGGCCGCCACCCCAGGCACCAGGGAGCTGAGAGCACAGAAGGGCTGGGCAGGGAGGCCAGAGGCACCTTACATGGTCGGCGACGCCTGCTAGACACAGATGGTGGGGCCGGGTTTGAGGGTCTCCTGGGTGGCCAGAGTACGGGGGCAGGAGGGGCGGCTGTGTTGGAGGAGCAGAGCTGGGGCTGGGCCTCGGCCTTTCTTGGCTAGCCCTGCGGCCTGTCCCAGCTGCTGTTTGTTGCCAGCATGAAGTCTCCACTGCCACAGGCTCTCCTGGGTATTGAGGCCAGAGGGTGGCTGGGGGGAGTCGGACCCTCTCTCCAGGTGGGCCTAAGCAGGAAGAGGGTGGAGGAGGAGCATTGTCCCTGAGGCCATGCTGCATCTGACTCCCGGGCCCCCACAGCCCAGGCTGCCCCGCAGGGCCTGAGACCACTGCTCTGCCAGTCCCTGGGCCAAGGCTCCAGTCTCGGCCGGCAGGCAGGGTGAGCTGACCCAGGAACCAGGGAGGTGACCCTGCTCTCCGACCTCCAGGCTGATGTCACAGCACTGGGCTCAGCCCAGGCCTCCGTCCACTCATGTCCAAGAGGCAGGGCAGCCCCCATCCAGCCAGAGTCCCTTGACACGGGCGGTGCTGCAGAGAGGAGCAGCACAGCGGGTTGTTTGCCGGGCGTGACCAAGCAAGTCCGCGTCAGGGCCGGGGTGTGAGTGCCAGCCTGTGAACTCCACAGGCACTCCTGCCCCTCACAAGCCAGGGGCGTGGAGGGGGTGCCCCCATAGGGGTCATGGTATGTGTCGGGGAGGTGATACAGGACACCTCTCAGGGACAGTGCCTGTGTGATCACCTCTTAAAGCCTGAGGGGCCGTTTCCCAAAGCAGGACAGAGGGTGGGATGCCCGGGCTGGGGGCTCTCTTCGCCTACCCTGGTGTGTGATGGCCTCAAGGGAGGACCAGTGCGTGTATCAGCCATGGGACCCTGGAGCTGCCTCTAGTGCGCGGGGAGCCTGGGTTTCTGCCCAGGAGCCAGTCGCCGTTGGGAGCCTCGGTTTCCCCGGTGTTGGCCTCAAGTGCTGCGCTAGCAGGGGCGTGGCCCCGAGTGTGAGTGCTGAGCAATAAATGTGCCGCCCGCCCCTGTGCTGAGTGATCCCTGGCGGCCAGGGCCGCCCCAGCTGCTCTCTAGGTTCCTGCTCCTCTCTGTCCTGGTTTGGCATGTCGGGCGCTCCAGACTCCAGGACAAAGGGGCAAATGTGTGGCCACCCCCATCTGGCTGCAGAAAAGGCCACTTGTCCCTGGGGCTGGGGTGGTCCAGGAGTGCTGGGCCTTCCTCCACAGCCTCAGGCTGAAATTGAGTGTGGCTGCCTGGGTTTCTTGCATGCTCCCATGAAGAGCCTACCCCAGGCCACCTGGTCCCTGTGAAGTGTCACACTGTAGGGCACGTGGGCTGTGGCTGATGTGGTCTGGGAGGTCGGTGTACCTGAGTGGCTCAGTCCTGCTCTGGGGACTTGTCCCCTCCTTCCAGGACCCGGCCTCCCTCTACCTCATTCCTCACCTGGGGCACAAAGGAGGGGCCCCTGGCAGGTTCAACATGGAAGTGGTGACCCTAATGCCAGAAGCTTTGGGGTCAGGGCTGTGCCTGGAGTGTCATGAACTGGGTGATGCACGCCCCTGACACCCTAATTCCAAGCCTGCCCTGCCCTTCCTGGCTGCAGCAAAGGCCTGCATGGTGTCTGATGGGTGAATGCCACGAAGCTTTACTTTGAGGCACGGCTCCGAGGGTCACAGGACATGCAGGCCTCAGGCATAGTAGGGTCCAGGTTGTGCCTATTTTCCAGCCCCAGGTGGCAGCCCTGGGTGAGTCACTAGGATCTGCACATGGAGAGCGGGAGGGCACAGCCCACCCCACCCTCAGTTGTCACATGGGACAGAGCTGATGTCTCAATCCAGACTCCTTTCAACCCCTCTGCCCTGCACACAGACCCCGTGATGACCCTGGGCCTCCAGGCATCTACCCCACCGTGTAGCCCTCTAGAGCCAGCTGAGCCTCAGCCCACTCCCTCAGCTTGGAACCTCACCTGGCCTTGAGCCAGCATCGAACTCCTCTGTGTCCTTCAAGGCCCTACTCAAATGTCCCTTTCTCAGCATGCTTCCCCAGGAGGGCATCTCATGTCCAGGAGGGAGAGTCCCACACACCCATGGCATGAAGGAGCCCCCACAGCGGAGCAGCAGAAGGCACGCAGTGCCCCAGTTCTGTGATGGGGAGCCTGACTTCCAGAGGCAGGGCCAGGGCTCATGGCCATGAGTCAAGCTGACCGATCAGCAGGCCCCCGATGGTCAGGTTGAGTCAGCAGCAAGGGCTCATCACGAGGCAAGGATTCACTGGCAACGCCCGGCCTGGCCCAGTGTGTACTCGCCTGGGGCCCTCAGATTTTCCCTGGAAATTCCCCTGGCCCTGCTGCCCTGCACTAAGACAGCGGCACATCTGACTCCAGGCCACCCAGGCCCTAGCCGGGCCTCACTCACCTGCTTGGACGGCCCCAGCCCAGGTCCTGCCCTAGAGCCAGGATTAGAGTCCCTCCCTCAGGAGCACCCCCAGGCTTTGTCTCGACTGAGATCTCCGAGTGAGCTGCTCCTGGGGCCTCTCACTGTGCCCCAGCCTCGCCTGCCTCAGACTAGCCTCTCACCCAAGAGCCCGGGAGGTCTGGGTCCAATGCAGGCTACACAGGTGGGAACCAGGGCAGGGTTTCTGGGTGGGCGGAGGGCAGCAGGCCACTGGGGGCACACCCTGTCTAGCAGAATGTGAGGAGGCAGGGCTGCCCCGAGGGCCTGGGAGGCCCTCACCGCTGCAGTCTAGGTCTGGGGCTAGCCCCTCTCTGCCTCCATTGAGGCTTTGCTCTCTCCGCCCACCTCCTCAGGCCCAGAAGCTGGAGGCCAGGTGGGCTGCCAGGGGACCCTAGCCTCTTCAACAGTCCATTGCACAGATAGGGAAACTGAGACACAGAGACGTGACTCTGGAATCCTGGCCATAAGTGGTTCCCTATGCGTGACCCTAGAGGGTAGAGGGTTTCAGGTGGAGTCCTGGAAGGCTCCTCAGAAGAGAAGCCTGTGCCGACGGATGGGCAAACCTTGCAGGTGAGGTGGGCCGTGCTCCAGAAGCAGTGGATGGAGAGGGTAGAGTTCCAGTTCTGGGCTGGCAAGTGCCATTTCCAAATCTGCTCTAAGCAGAGTGAGCACTGGGCTCCATGCCCCACGGCCCCAGGACTCTTGGGGTCACATGCCAGCCTGGAGGGGCCTTGAGGAAGAGGGTCCCCAGAGAGCGGCTTGGCTCCTGATGTCCCCAGGAGGGAGCGGGCAACTGGGGCTGACTGCCGGGCCTTGTGTCCTGTCCTCACTAGCCATGGGAGGGTGGGCACTGTCACCAGTAGGCATGGGCTAAGTGCCTCCCACGTGCTAGCCCCCACCTGTTCAGGGCACCCAGGCCTGCCGTTTGGGGCTCCCAGGAGCCACCCAGATCTGGGCACACAGTGCAGGGCAAGAGGTGGCTGCGGGGGCAGCAGTAGCCTGGGCCCTGTGTGGTGGGTCTGGGTTGGTGGGGGCATGGGCAGGGCTCTGTCCCAGGGCTATGTACATCACCCGCTTCTGGACACGAACTGAGCCTCAAGTGGCTTCCTGAGAAGGCTAGCAGGTCGGCGGCAGACAGGCTGGGAGCCAGGGTGTGGACCCCAGAGCCAGTGGGCCGGTCCCTGTCTGAGGGAGGTGGGTCTCAGTGAGCAAGGAGGGGTGCAGTGGGGCCAGCCTGCTGCCTTGCCCCAGCAGTGGCCTTGCCAGCCCACAGGCCCGCCCCACGAGGAGCCTCTGTGCCCAGGGGAGCCTTCGTGGCCCAGCCAGGCAGCCAGGACGAGGGCGTTTCAAAGTCAGGCCGCCTCCGAAGCAGTGGCATTGGCGGGAGGGAATAACTGGCTCCCACCAGGCTGAGAATAGCTCAGAATTGGGTCATGCTCACCGAGATCTCCGGTCACAGCCTCCAGCCTTTGACAATAATCAGCTTTCTCCTGACATCTGTCCCTTCAAAGAGGGGGCAGGCCGGTGCAGGCACTTCTAGAAGCAGCATAGTGGAGGGGACAGGAGTAGGGAAGGACACCCTGGCTTCCTGGCCCTCCATGGCAGGCCCCCTCCCTCCCTCCTGCCCACCTCATGCTCCCTTCCATGCCAGGTCGGGGAGCAAAGCACGGCGGTGCCCCCTCACAGATGAGGACACTGGCTGGGGACTGGGGGGAGGGTGGTGCCTGTGCCTGGCCCTCCCATGCTCGGCCAGCCATGCCTCTCAGCTCCTGAGAGTCTGCGGCCTGCATGCCACTGCCCCAAGCCGCCCTCTTTCCCCTACCGGTCTGTCCTGCTCTTCTAACATGATTGAACGGCATGGGTCAGAGCAGCCCATCCTGCCCTGCCAGACTTTTTGGGTCATTTCCCCCAGCCCGGGACTTCACCCCATGTCTTATTTCCTATCCATTTTCCTGCGTCTGGCCCTCAACCCAGAGCAGCCTTCAGAGGGCTAAGGTGGGTGGTGTCACAGGCCCTCAGAGCCTACATCTGTGCTGTCACCTGCGTATGCTGCCACCAGCTGGATGCCGAAGCCATTGTAATATATAGTAGGTGCCTCCTGCCCAGAGAGACCGATGCGCCTACCACAGGCCAGGCGCACTGATTTTCGTTCTTTAATCTTCAAAAACCCACAAAGCAGTTCACGTGTTCTAGGTGACACCATTGCTAAACCTCAGCCACAGGTCTGTTCATGAAATGCTTGTGATGCTGAGCTCAAGATGGGGCCCCTGGATAGGCTGTTCAGCGTCATCTCCGCCCCACCCCTGCTGAGCCAGAACTCCTGGCAGGGCCCAGGGGGGCCCCGTTCCCCAGGCCTCCAGGTGGCTGTGGTACTCAATTTTGAGAATCGCTGCTGGAAGACCCGGGAGTCTCACACACATTTCTTTTTATTTCTTAAACAAAAAACCCCTTTATTAACTTAAGCGGCAGCTCTCCAGCAGCTTCCCGCAGGCGGCTGGTTGATCCTCTGAGGCTGCGCCGTCAGCTGCAGCTGTTTCATCCAGTGTGGCTGTCTGCTTCCAAGCCCGACCCTGTCGCTCCCTTCAGCTCCACTGCGAATGCCCTGGGGCTCCCAGAGAGAGAAACTGAGGCAGCAACAGCAGGTCGCTGTCCGCAGACCCCACTGGGTCCCAATTTGAATAAACCAAATGTCTTTTTCAAAATAGGACAGTTGGCCGGGCGCAGTGGCTGACACCTGTAATCCCAGCGCTTTGGGAGGCTGAGGTGGGCAGATCATGAGGTCAGGAGATTGAGACCATCCTGGCTAACACCGTGAAACCCTGTAAATACAAAAAACTAGCTGGGGGTGGTGGCACATGCCTGTAATCCCAGCTACTCAGGAGGCTGAGGCAGGAGAATCGCTTGAACCCAGGAAGCGGAGGTTGTGGTGAGCCAAGATCTGATTCGCCACTGCACTCCAGCCTGGGCGTCAGAGTGAGACTCTGTCTCAACAACAACAAACAAAGAAATAAGTAAAATAGGACATTTGGGAAGTTGGAAGCTTGAGTGGCTGTTTCATGAGTTTAAGGAGTGGCCACGTTTGCAACAGGCTGACAGTGCTGGGGAATGGCAGGGTGGCTGAGATCCAGCTCTGAATAATGGGGTGGGGAGGAAGGGGAGCAGACCTCAAGCCAGGCTGGCCACAGACTCCTGGGAGCGGCCTACAGGACTCTTCACACAATTCTGCTGGTGCTTTTCTTTGACAATTTCCATAAGTTTTTATTAAAAAAAAAAAAAAAGGCTGGGGGTGGTAGCTTATGCATGTAATCCCAGCACTATGAGACGATCACTTGAGCCCAGCCTGGGCAACACAGGGAGACCCTGTCTCTACAAATAATTAAAAAATTAAGAGGAAAGATGCCCCAGGCCAGTGGCTGGCACTGGTAGCTGGCAGGACCCAGCCTGTCCCCCAGGGTGCTGGCACGGCACACGCAGGCCGAATGCAGTCCGGGGCCTGGCCCCTGCCTGGAAGCCCTGGGCCTGCAGAGGCAGGGGCCATGCCGAGGAATGCTGTGCCAGCTGTGGGTGGGGGGCCGGCCATGGATGGGGTGGGAACAGTGGGGGCGACAGGCCTGTTGCTAAGCTGCAGACACAATGGACATTCCAGGTGCCAGGCAACAGGGAAGGAGACAGCTTCTTGGTCGGGGAGCCCTGAGGGGTCCAGGCTACACTTGTCCCTCAGCAGTGTGGTGTGCACCCCCACCCTCAGGCCATGGAGGCCTCCTGGCTGCCTGGCCCTCAGGGTGAAAGGTGGCCTCCCTCCTGGTGGGGCTTCGATGTACCCTGATGCCAGCCCTCACCCCGCCGAGGACCTGGTCAGAGGGTGTCCTGGATGACTCCTGCAACCCTGAGCCCTGGCCTGCTCACCTCCTCATGGCCTCTGTCTCGGGCCGCCTGTGCTCCCTGCCTCTCCTGCCTCTGACCACCCTGCCTTACTGGTGCCCCCAGGTGCAGGCACGGGGCCCTTATGGGGTTCAGGACAGGGCTTGGAGTTCTGGTGGAGTCTCTATCCCTGGCCCCAGACTCAGTATCCAGCCCCCAGCCCTGCCAGCCAGGCTCTGCCAGAGCCACACTGCAGGGCCCCTGGCCCCTGCGGCCATCCCTGTCCAGTGGCCTCAGGAAGGTGTGTGCCACTCCCTTCAGGCTCCACATCCCCCTCCATGGATGGCCTGCTAAGGAGCTCCAGGCCAGCTGGTGACCGGGAGAGAGGCTAGGAAGTTGCTGTGCCTGGCAGCCCTCCGCACCTCACAGACAGTTCCTGAGCTTCTGGGGACAGCGGCCAACCCTCGCCCTCACCCCGCCCCATCATGCACGCCTTCCATCTCACCAGGACACGCTGGCTGGGCCTCAGCCCTGCCTCCTCCCCCAGCCCTGAGGACAGAGGTTGGACCCCAGCTGCTGTCTCCCGTGGCGCCAGGGTCCCGGCTCAACAACACATTCTGTACAGATTCCTTTCTGTCCTGGGTAGGCCAGGTGCACAGTGGGAGCTCCATGAACACACAGTGGAGCCCGACAATGTGGCCCCCCGCACCCTGCTCTCAGCCCCCCGACCCCCGCTCTGTTTGCATGGCTTTTCCACCCTGGTCTCTGGCACACTGGCCCCACTGGGCCGACCCTTTGCCCCACACCAGGTGTCCAGTGCCCTCCATGGGGGAGGGATGCCTCCTTTGTGCACTGCCTGGGGAGGCAGGGAGGCCAGGGCCTTGCCCCACTACCCTGAGTGGGGCTTTGGGCAAAGGCCTTGCCCTCTCTGAGCCTCAGACCCCTGCCTCTGTCCCAGGAGCTCCCCAACTGAGCTCCTGGGAATCTCCTTGTGGCTGCCATGGGAAGTGCCCAGGAGTACCCCAGGCCTGCTAGCCCCTTACTCCACCATGTGCATGCCAGGGAGGCCTGGTTTTAGCTGCTGGTCTGCTTGTCTCAGTGGTCACCCCGAGACCACCCCACCAGGGTCTGACTGCCCAGGGAGCCCCTAAACCCTCAGGTTCCCCACCCCTTCCTGCAGCTGCTACCCCCAACCCAGAAGCTCGCCTGCCCCTCCTGGAGACCCAGGCAGGCAGCTGGACACAGACTCCACATGGGAAGCCTCAGGGTCTGCCCCTCAACAGGTGTTGCTGCTTGATCAGAAGCAAAGTCGGGGTGGGGGTTGCTCCCACCCATCCCCGACTCTGTGCGCCCCCACCCACCCCGGGGTGGAAACCCAGGCTCCTCCAAGGCTGAGCTGGGGCCCCTCAGCGTCTCTCCTGGGCTGGGAGCTGGGGACAAAGCGGCAGCTGCCAGCAGGGCGGGGCGGGGAGGGCGGCTTTTGTGCGAGCGGGGCCCCTCCTGGTGACCTCACCACCGGCCGGAGAAGGGCCCTTTCTTCCCAAAGGCGGCTGTTGGGAATCCGCCTGGGGACAAAGCCGCTGCCAGGCAGGGCCCCAGCAAGTAGCTGGCCCCCCTCCTGGCATAAATTGAGGGGGGGGAGTCCAGGGTGGGGGAGGGGACAGCAACTGCATCTGTCCCTGGGAAGGGGTCACTTGGTGCAAACAGACAACCAAGCCCCCAATTACACGTGGGGTGCATGGGGCTGCTCCTCCAAGCTTCATTCATTCAGCCCATTCCTTCATTCCGCAGATGGCTGCTGGGCACTGGCCCAGGCAGCCGTGTGAGGGCCCTGGGGACACAGAGGGGACAAATCTGGTGGATCAGGGAGCAGTGGGTGAGGGGTGGGGCACCTAGTCTGGAGGGGGAACTAGGGACGGACGAGTCGGAGCCGACTAGAGGTGCCAGGGCCCCGGTTGGGGCAGGCGGGGCAATCTCCACTGAGCACGGTCACCTAGCAGGTCACCGCAGGGCAGCAGCCACGGGCGTCCAGTGGACCTCAGGAAAATACTTGGTTTTCGATGTGTGGTGTTGAGTGACATCCCATCTCCAATGTGTGGCCAAGAAGGCTTCTTGTCCCTAGGGCCTGGGTGACCCCCAAGGCGTCCACACAGCCTTGCCGGCCCTTGGCCTGGCCTCCCAGCCTCCCACAGGGCACTGTCCCCACCCCCCACCTCCCGGTATATTCCCTGTTTCGCCAGTGCAGAGAGCAGTGTGGCCAGCACAGAGGAGGACAGGTGGCCTGAGAGTCCTACAGATATCAGCACTACTCAGGCCAGCTCCCAAGACCTGTTCCTCAGCCTCCCAGGCACTGGGTGCATGCTCCATCCCCAAGGCACTAAGCACATCAGGCCAGACCAGGTGGGCTTCCTGGAGGAGGCAGGAGGTCAGGCTGGGTCCGGGAGGCAGGCTCAGGCTGTGCTGGTCAGCAGGGCTCTGCCAGGCCGGGAGGTGTCCTGGCCATGCTGATGACAGAGGCCTAAGTGGGGAGGACAGAGGGTGTGAAGGGCCTTGGCCCATGAGCAGGGCATGTGAGCAGCTCCTGGCCTGACCTCAAGTCCTGAGCTTGCCTTGCAGTCACCAGCAGAACCAAGAGTCCCAGATTTCCGGGGCTGGGAAACTTTCAAAGCCTTTCAGAGCCACCAGGTCCACAGCTGCCCAGGGCAGGGGGTGCCTGCTGGGTGCCGGAGCCTGTACTCCACCTTCACCCTCATGTGTAGATGAGCAGGAGTGTCCACAGGGCTGGCCCAGGCCAGGAGGAAGGCTGACACAAACAAAGCGTCAGGGGCACCAAGCCACCAGAGGCCGGGGCGCGTGGCTCCCCCAGGAGCCTCTAAGGCCCTATGCCCCCTCCCTGGGAGTGGAGCGAGATGGGCGGGGGCGGGTGTAAGTAGGCCAGCGCTTTGTGCAACGTTGCTATGGCGCTGCCGCCGCCTGTGCAGGCTTCCTCTGGGCACAGTCCCAGGACTCAGAGCCCGCCAGTCGGCCCTCCCAGCCCCCAGCCAGGCCCCATCTCAGTCGGGGGCCTCGGAGCCTTCTCCACCCACAGGCTGCCGGGACAGGCGAATTGTTGCACTTCGTTACACCCTGAAACCCGCAGCACACACATGCTCACAGCCAGACAGCACACACACGTGCACACACAATGTGCACATGTTCACACGCACTCACACATACCATGCACACACACACCCCCCACACCCACAGGCAGGCGCTCAGACCCTAGGGCTTAGTGTGCCCCAGGCTGCAGCCTCCAGGTTTACACTCTGGCCCCAGGGGCCCAGGCCAGTGCGGGACCTCTGAACAGAGCATGGGTGGTGAGGGATGTGAATGTACACGGCCAGGGGCTGCCCCATCTCAGCTGCCTGCTGAGACCAAGAGGTCATTGCTGGCCTCAGGGAGGAGGCTGGGGGCCTAGAATTCAGGGAACAAGCTGGGCCGAACCCCACTCCCCATTGCTGGGCCTGTGGGACAGACTCAAGACCCTGTGCTGGGAGGGCTGGGACCTCTGATGCTGGGGGGCTGGGCAGCGGTGCTCTGCCGGGTGTGGCAGGAGGGTGGCAGGCTCTCGAGGCATGAGACCCTGGGCAGCCCAGCCCGACTCCCACTGTCAGCAGGCGTCACAGTATGAAGAACCTGGGTGTCTGGGAAGAGAGGTGACCCCAGGGTCCCTGGCTGCCCTGAAACCTGCTGACGAGGACCCCACTGATGGCAGGATGGCTTCCTTGCAGTTGGCATCCTGGAGAGGGGTCAGGCTGTAAGCTGGGGTGGAAATGCTGGGAACACCAAGGCCCTCTCCAAAGACCATGGCCAACGACCTTGCCCCATGTGTGCCCCACGTGTGTCCCTCCTGAGGGGCTGGTGGATGGGCCCGGCAGCCTCTTACCAGCAGAGGCACGAGGCTATCATGGCACTGCCGCAGAGGCTGCACTTCCCCAGGAGCCCATTTGTCCTTTAGGGTAAACGCTGCTGCCTATTAGAATCTGAGGCCCCTGGGACAGGCTGGAGCTGAGGCTGATAGCGGGGGCCCCTGTCACGAGGCTGCTGCACCCCCGGCAGCCCTGATGAGCATGACTGACACGGTAAGAGGTGCTCAGAGGTGCTCTCAGAAGGCAGGGTTGGGCTTGGGGCAGGGCAGGAGTGGGTACCGAGAGACACCAGACAGGCTTCTCAGAGGCAGCTGCCCCCTCCACCCTGTGGCAGGTATGTCCGCTGGCACCAAGGTGTTCTGGGGCAATGAGGGAGAAAGGGCAAGGCAGGGAGACTTTGGGGGCACAGGGGCTGGGGTGGGGGCCTGGCTCCTTCTTGTGGCTGCACTAACAGGCGCCGAGGCTCACTTTGGGCAGAGGCCGCCGCCACCAAGCCAGGCTGGAGGGCAGGTGCTGACTCTCAATCACCTACCCGGAGCCCCTGCTGGGTCCAGGGGAGCATGAGGAGGCCAGTGCCACGGCCCCACGCCCTGCCCACAGGCTGCCCTGTGCAGCATGGAGGTGGCTCCAGGGTGGCTGTGCCCAGCAGGGACCCCTGCCCACATGCCACATGGCCACCTGAGCTGTCCTGGCTGCTGCCAGTGCAGTATGGTGACCCCATTGGCAGGATGGGGCCAGCACACACGGACACGGTTGGGAGGTCACCAAAGGTCTCTTGGAGGAAGTAGCATTTGGCTTGGGCTGTGGAAGAGGAGCACAAATTACCCAACAGGGTTGGGCCAGGGTCCAAGGCAGAGGCCACCTGTGCAGAGATACAGGGCTGATGGCACAGGCCTTGCCCACAGGCTCTGCCACGGGGAAGGACAAGTCCCTGCCAGCCGGCTGTGAGCCGCCACCATACTGACGACAGAACCACACTGGCAGGCAGGGCAGGCTGCCTGTGGCAGAGTTGGGGGGCCCAGGCAGTAGGTTAGAGGCTGCCAGATCTGCGGGAGCTTTGTGCCAACACATGATGGTGGCAGGGGTTCATCGGAAGCCTCATGCAAGCGCCATCCACCCCGGGACAGAAGCGTAGCCCAGGCGATGCCATGGCCACCTGTCCACTGTCGGTCGGGGCAGTTGCACCCGGTGGTGGCCCAGGCAGGAGAGCTGCACCGGCTGGCTGGCCTCAGATAACTTCCGGTGTTCTGGGCTTGGCAAAACGTGGCCTTGGGCGCCACCTGGTGACCAGACATGAGAAAACCAAGCAGGCAGGTGGGGGCCTTGGAGGGGCAGGCGCATGGCGTTTGGGGGACCTCCAAGGTCAGGGAGCCACGTGCCATGCCGGTGAGCCCCCCTGCAGGCCAAAGGCTGTGCGGCAGGCAGGGGTTGATGGGGTCTGTCTGGGGTCCTTCCTCTCCACCAGGCCTGGCCAGTGCTGATGCTCAGCTCTGTGGGGCCTTTGTGCACTCGGACTGCTCTGGAGCCAGAGCAGCCCAAGCCACGGTCCCCACCCCAGCAGTGACAGGGCTCACATGCTCAGCTAGCAGCACCTCCTGGGGTGGGTCTACCCTGGCACAGGCCTACTGCCAGTGTGGGCATCCATGGTATTCACCAGGCCAAGCTTGGTGGGCTGCTGTGGGCCGGGCCTGGGGGGCTTCCCCAAGAGAACCCAGCCCAGGAGCAGCCTGGGATTGGTGCTCTGCTCTCTGAGGGAGTCACTGATCAGGATGCAGTCCTGCCCCTGTTGGGGACCCCAGCCCCAAGGCCCTGTGGGATCTGGCCCTGCAGACTTGCACCTGCCTGCTCAGCTCCAACCTGTGGGTCCTTGCTCCAGCCATCCAGCCTGCACCCTCCTCCCCAGGCCCCCATGGCCCTCCCCGCAGGACCACCCACAGAGCCATGTTGGTCCTGGGATGCCTGCTTTTCCTTTGAGGAGCTGGGTCAGGAGTAAGGGCTGGAAGATACCCTCTCCTGGGAGATGAAACTTGGACACACAGGAATGGGAACACACGCCCAGGAGCCCCAGGCTGCCAAGAGCATCCTGGGCCTGCTGTGGCCATCTCTGGGGAGTGCCCAGATCAGACCTCAGCTCAAGAAGGCGGCTGGGCACCTCGCTGCCCCAGGTCTGCACCTTGACATCCCTGGAACTTGTTTTATTTTTGTGATAGTCTCACTCTGTCCTGGGCTGGAGTGCAGTGGCACGATCTTGGCTCACTGCAGTCTCCCTCCCGAGTTCAAGCAACCCTTGTTCTTGCACCTCCCAAGTAGCTGGGACTACAGGCACAAGCGACCACGCCTGGCTAATTTTTGTGCCCCGGCACCTTTAATAAGCAGCCCCCTTTGCTATCAGCAAGGCCCAGTGGATTCTGCCACGTGCCCATGCTTCTGTGACCCTGTCCCCATGGCTAGCCCTTCCTCCTGCCAGCCAGGCCAGACCCCTGGGAAACCCCATCTCCTGACACCGTCCTCACTGCGCCCAAATCCTTTCCCTGACCCCTCCCCCAACCCCAGTGCTGCCCCAGGGGCACTCAGCAAAGTCCCCAAACCTCCCTCGGCTAGTGGAGTCCAGATGGCCCTGGGAGTTTGGGTGCTGTTCCTATCCACCGCCCAGGGTTCTTCCAGGGCCTCCCATGTGCCCGGCCCTGGCTCTTGGATCTGTTTTTCAAAAGTATTCATTTTCCTTTAATCCGTACATGCAGGGAGCTGCTGGCTCTGCCACAGGAGCAGAGTTGGAGGCACCCCTGGAAGAATCAAGGCACTCCCCAGTTTCCTGACCTCTTTCTGGGCCTCACTTTCATCTCCAGCCATCAGCAAGGGTGTGCTCCTCCACCCAAAGGCCCTGCCTCTGTGCCAGGCTCAGTGTAGAGGGTGCACCCAGAAGGGCCTTGACTTCCCCACCATGGGTGACCCTGGTAGCACACAGGACCGGCTCATGCACACCCCGCTACACCTGAGGGCGCTGGTTCCTGCTGACCACCCTCGGAGCTTTGCAGCACGTCCCCCTCGCCTCCGCTCCTGATGCTCCTGGGGCCCACACACCTGCAGAGTGCACACACAGGTGTCAGCGTGTGGAGTCAGGGGCCACTCTGGGAACTGGGGATACCAGCAGGAACAGAGCAAGCTTCATGTCCTCCAGGCTGAGGGGGCAGGCCCTGCATTGTGCTATGTCCTCTGAGGACAGGGCAGGTGGGGTGGAGTGCAGACGCTGTGGCTGGAGACTGACTACAGCTGACATCTGGCACGTGGTGCCCACTGGGGTTCACGTGGCCCACTGGGATATGGACCTCAGGTGGCCTAGCCATGAGGGCGTTTCTGCCCATGACCCAGCACCAGACAGCGGCCAGTCCACTCTCATCCGCTCTGGGTGACTGGTATGCCCAGAGACAGCAGAAGGGAGAGGGACCTCGTGAACCCGGCCGGCCCTCCACACCCATTTCTGCCCCTGTGAGCGCGGCTCTGGTGCCTCTCTCGGTCCAGCCTGCCCAGCCTGGGAGGGGCCGGCCAGGACCCCAGGGTGAGCAGATGGCTCCATCCTAGCTCCTAGCCACTGAGCCTTGGGGACCATGCCCTTCTGTCAGCTGCAGACCCTTGCTGGGCACCCTCCCTTCCCCACGCCTGGCAGGAAGATGAAGTGACAGGAGCCCCTTTCTTACCTGGCCGCCCCTCCCTTTGGCCAGAGCCAGACCCCACCCCACCCTGCCCCACCACCTTGCCCCCTCTGCAAGCGCAGGGTCTCCGAGCCACCAGGACACAGCCTCCTGTCTTTTCCCTGCCTCCTGGCCCATGCCGCGGTCCCTGGTGCCCCTCCCCACACAGCATAGCTGTGGCCCTCTGTGGGTCTGTCCTCCCCAGCCCTCGCCAGGCTATGGAAGCATTGCGGATCTGGCGAGCTCACGTGCCCCTGGGGAAGGGCCCAGCAAAGTCACCAAAGTGGCAAACAGCAGGAACATGAAGCTACGAGGGCTGGTGACGCCACCTTTCAGCCAGGAAACTGAGGCACACGGAGATGTCTTGCACGTGTCAGGGCCCCAGTAGGTGGTGGCAGGAGGCTGGGACCCCGGGTGGGCCTCACCAGTCACACAGCCTTGGCTGACCATCTGTCCTCCTGTCCAGCCACAGGGACAAAGACCTCTTTGTCTCTCCACCCTTCCGCCCAGAGCCTCCCCAGCCAGTGCAGCTCTGAGAGCGTCCCTGAGGGAGGGAGCCAGCTCCTGGTGGGGCCTGGCAGTCCTGGCAGCTGCCCTGAGGTACAGACCCTTGGGGGACTCAGTGCTTTGAGGGCAGGAGCAGGTGATGGAGTTGGGCTGGGGGAGGGAGGCCGAGAAGGCAGCAGTGTAGAGCGTGAGTGTGTTCATGAACTGAGCTACAAACATGCCTTTTCCAGTGTTACAGCTCTTCTAGAATTTGACTAGCAGGTTTTCCAGTCTTTACCAGAAAGCCCTTTAAATCAAAGAAAAAGAAAAAAAAGTCTTCCTCAATGAAATCTGAGGTGATTTGACTCCTTTACCCACCAGGCTGGCTGGGTAGGGAGGGAGGACCCGAAGCCCAGGCTCCTGGGAAAAGGCTCTGGCCCAGCCTCGCCCACAGCAGCTCTGCTCCCCACCTGGGGCTTGGCTGGCACAGCAGCCCTTCCTGGCAGCGGTGTTCTACCCAACAGAGGAGCCACCACTGGGGTACTGCCCTTCACCAAGCCCAGAAGCCCAGTTCTCAGCCTGGAAAGAAAACCTGCCTGGGCCCCTTGTGACCAGGGTGAGGCCTGGTGGCCAAGGAGGGCCTGGTGGGAGCGCCAGAGCCCAGCGGCCTGGGAGGGGCCCGGGTCTGATGCCTCATATAGCACCCAGTTTGCTGCAGGCCTTCAGCTCCAGACCCGTGTCCTCAAAATCCTGTTGATGCTGTCACAAGCGAGCTCTCTCCTCCCCAATTCCGGGAAGGCTCTGGGTGACAGGCTGACTGTCCCTCCCACCAGGAGCTCCAGTACTGAAATGACAGCCACCTGCAGCCCTCACCCCACCCCAGGCAGTGCTGTACCCCAGGCCAGCAGCACCAGCCTAGAGGGTCCTCCTGGGGCTCTGGGGCTCATGGATGGCCTCCCCAGGAACGTCTCTGTTGGTCTAATTTCTGTCTGGGAGGGAGCTGGGTGAGCACCAGAGAGAGGCCAGGTGGATGCCCGCCCATTGGGAACAGTGCTGGGTGGGGATGGGGGCACCACGGGGCACACAAGCCACTGGAAGGGCTGATGTCCACTCAGGGCGAGAGTCACCAGGGATGGCTATGGGGTTGGAGGTGGCCAGGAAGAGCAGGTGTGGCAGAGTGGGCACGGCTCACGTGGACTGGTGGGCCCCTGCCCTGCTGGGGCCGTCCCAAAGGGGAGCATGGCACGTCACTCCCCAGGCTAGAAACCATCCACAGTTGCCCTTCCTTGTGGCTGAAGTGCAGCTCCCAGACCCCATCTGAGGCTCTTAGGTCCCCTTCCTTCCCTCACCCTGCGAAGCAGACCTGCCTCCTGTCCCTCGAAGGACTCTCAGGCTCCAGCCCTGCCCCAGCAGCTCATGGTCCAGCTGGGCCGGCTCTGCCTGGCTCTGCAGGCTCCAGCAGCATAGCTGGGCTGCCAGGATGGCGCCTCCCAGGCGGGCGGCACTCTCTGCAGCTCCCACCTGCCAACTGAACGGTGCCCTTCCGACCATGGTCTTGCCTGGGAAGACGACGGATTTCCTGCATCTTGCGCCGTGTTCCGCTTCTTGTCAGTGACCAGCTAACGTCCCCACCTCGACCAGGAAGCCTCCCTGGGCTTCTCAGCCACCCATCACATCTGGCCAATGCTCCCTGCAATGGATCCCTCAGAAAGCCACGTGGCCTCTGCAGGGGCCGTCGCCCCGGTCCATGCCTTTGCCCCCGGTGCCTCACAGGCACTGGGCAGATGCCGGTTAAATGGAGAGCCCATCCCAAGGCTCAGCTACGCTCCCTCAGTCCTCACCCCTGCAGGTTACTGGGTTTCCTTCAAGTACTTCACCCAGCAACCAGGAAGATGCCTTGTCATCTAGAAACCGTCTGAAACGTGTGCTAGGCCCACGCTGGCCCTGACACTGCCCCTCCCTGGTCTTTTCCAACAGCACCGACATGGATGTTGGCCCAGGCTCAGGAAGCAGAGCTAACTGGTCATTTCAGCGTCACAAGTACAAGCAGACAAATTTCAGAGACAGAAGCCAACGTCACCACCCCTCATCTTTAGAGGCGTGGCTCCAGCCAGCCTGGCCTCCATGGCTGGGTGGTCAGCCAAGGGCTCTGGCATCAGAGAGGCCTTGCTTCTCCAAAGCAGAACGTGACTGGCCTGCCCTGCTGGCCCTCCTGCCCCAGGGACCAAGTGGGAGGCACTTCTGATTCCACCTGGGCTCTCCGGGGAATGAGGTGGCCTCAGGAGAGATCTTGATTGGCAACCCCAGAGTCCTGGTAGAAGTTGCAGCAGAGAAAAGGTCCTTTGGATGTGATACGCAGAAAGATTTTAAACACTCTCCGAAGCTATCTGAAGATCGAGATTTTTCCACTCATTTATTCAGCAAGTATTTGATGAATGCCTATCACATGCCAGGAGCTAAGGACACTATTTCCAAAGAACAGCTCATCCAAAAGGTATGTGAGTGCCCGTTACTGCCAGGACCTGAGGCTGCACAGATGAAGAGGCAGATGTTGCCTTGAAAGGCACTGTGGCCTGGCATGGGAGAGACAGGCGAGCCAGCGTGTCCAAGAGCTATTAATACAGTACAGGGACAGAAAATACACTCCACAGCTGGAGAAATGGGCAGGACGGCTTCATTTGAGAGCACCAGAACCCAGGGCCATGTAGAGCAAAGGCATCTCCACTTGGCACGCAGGACCACCAGCTCCATGTCCCAGTACCCACAGAGCACCGAGGTGGGACGGACACCCACGTGAGGAGACAGAAGGCGGGGAGCTGGCAACATTCATCTGAACACACGGCCACAGGGAAACGGCTTGAGAACTGAAAGGACTCTAACACACGCTGAAAACCAGCCATTCGCTGCGGCCACAGCGGGGACCAGAGATGGAGAGGCAGCGCGCAGCACTGAGTCCTTAGCAAACGGGTCCCAGAACCCTGGCAGCTCAGGAAAGACCACGGAACCCTAAGGGGGGAACAGCTTCCCTTCGCCTTACTGTAGATACATTTTTGCAGTTGTAATACACAGAATAAAACATTCCTTTAAAAGTCTTTCCCAGCACTTTGGGAAGCCGAGGCGGGTGGATCACGAGGTCAAGAGATCGAGACCATCCTGGTCAACATGGTGAAACCCCGTCTCTACTAAAAATACAAAAAATTAGCTGGGCACGGTGGTGCGCGCCTGTAATCCCAGCTACTTGGGAGGCTGAGGCAGGAGAATTGCCTGAACCCAGAAGGCAGAGGTTGCGGTGAGCCGAGATCGCGCCATTGCACTCCAGCCTGGGTTACAAGAGCGAAACTCCGTCTCAAAAAAAAAAAAAACAGTCTTTCCATGATGAGGGATGCTGGCTCACTGACGCACTGGCTTTGGGACATAATCCTGGAGCCGAATGCTTCACATTAAGCAGCGGAATCCTTCAAACCTAAATTCTAAATACTGCCCACCTTTCAGAAGAAACTGAAGCTCAGTGGCTCACGCCTGTAATCCAAGCACTTTGGAGGCCAAGGCAGGCAGATCACCTGAGGTCGGGATTCAAGACCAGCCTGACCAACATGGTGAAACTCCATCTTTAAATTTAAAAAAAAAAAAGTGGCACAGCTGGCCACAGCTGACATGGTGGCTCACACCTGTAATCCCAGCACTTTGGGAGGCTGAGGCATGCAGATCATGAAGTCAAGAGATAAAGACCAGCCTGGTCAACATGGTGCGACCCCATCTCTACTAAAAATACAAAAAGTAGCCGGGTGTGGTGGCACACACCTGTAGTCACAGCTACACGGTAGGCTGAGGCAGGAGAATCACTTGAACCCTGGAGACGGAGGCTGCAATGAGCCAAGATCATGCCACTGCAGTCCAGCCTGGCAATAGGGCTAGACTCCATCTCAAAAAAAAAAAAAAAAAGGAAGTGGCACAGCTAAGCTGTGAACCTAGCAGTCCTGGCACCAGCCTGCTTTTAGCTAGTTGGCCAGCATTCCCTGAAGTGGGAGCTTTTAGAAATTCTGATGTCCAGACTGTACCCCATCCTGATGAAACTAGATTCCCTGGCATGGGCCCCAAGCACCAGCCATTTTTTCAGCTCTCCAGGTAAGTCCCACATGTGGCTGACTCATGAACTGTAACCAAATTGTCCTGCCCTCCTTTGCCATGTGACCCTGGGCAATTCCCTGGGCAAGGGACCACTTGAATCTCAGAATCACCTATGAAACAGATAATATGTAAAACCTGTCTCGGAGAATCGCTTGAACCCAGGAGATGGAGGTTGCAGTGAGCTGAGATCCCACCACTGCACTCCAGCCTGGGAGACAGAGCAAGACTCCATTTCAATTAAAAAAAAAGAAAAAGCTGTCTCGAGGGGTGCTGAGAACTTAAAAATGTATGTAGAACAGATGGCCGGGCAGCGCTGGGGCAGTCTGGACCACATCGCTCAGGGCCTTGCCCTATTTCACCTCATGGCCAGTGAAATAGTGGAGATCACTGAAGGTTTTCATTCAAAAAGCCGTCTGATCACAGCTGTGCTTTTAGAAAGACCAAGACAGCAAATAGGTGAATGAGGACCTGAAATAGCCTGCTGGTGACCAGCATAACAAAGGGCGTAAGTGGAAGAGACCTAGAACTGGGGACCCAGAGTCCTAAGCCTGCCTGGTGACTCTCTCCCAAGCCTTCAACTTCGTGCACTGATAACTACACAAAATGGAAAAGCCAGCCTGGGCGCGGCGGCTCATGTCTGTCCTCCCAGCACTTTGGGAGGCTGAGGCGGGAGGATCGCTTGAGCCCAGGAGTTCGAGACCAGCCTGGGCAACAGAGGGAGACCCTGTTTCAAGCTGGGCACATTGGCTGAACCCTGTAATCCCAGCACTTTGGGAGGCTGAGACAGGAGGATCGCTTGAGCCCAGGAGTTCGAGACCAGCCTGGGCAACATAGTAAGACCCTGTTTCAAGCTGGGCACGGTGACTGATGCCTGTAATCCCAGCACTTTGGGAGGCTGAGGTAGGCTGGTCACCTGAGGTCAAAAGTTTGAGATCAGCTTGACCAATATGGTGAAACCCCGTCTTTTTTTTTTTTTTTTTAAAAAAGACCCTGTTTAAAAAACAAAAGAACCCAAAACATTTTGTACAGGGCTTGACGCACAGGAAAGTTTAACCAATGACAGCTTAACCAAGGAAGCATCTAATCACAGCACAGGACACGTAAGATGCCCTCAGACATGTCCTGGCCAGCAGGGGCAAGCCCAGACCTACATACAAGGAGACCCCAATTAGGGCCCAGCAGGTACCCAGAATCAAGAGGCAAGCTTGCCAGGGCACTGCCCTCAGCCCACTCCAGGGTTTCTTTTCTTTTCTTTTTTTTTTTTTTAGCTGGGACTACAGGTGCACACCACCACATCCATCTAATTTTTCTATTTTTAATAGAGATGAGGTTTCACCATGTTGGCCAGGATGTTCTTGACCTCTTGACCTCATGATCCGCCAGCCTTTGCCTCCCAAAGTGCTGGGGTTACAGGCATGAGGCACCAAGCCCAGCCAGGTTTCTTTTTTAAAAAAAGTTATTTTAATTTTTTGGTAGATACAGGGTCTGTGTTGCCCAGGCTGGTCTTGAACTCCTGGGCTCAAGCAATCCTCCCACCTCAGCCTCCCAAAGTGCCAATATGCCCACTGTGAGCCACCACTCCCACCCTCTCCTGTCCTTTTTTTTTTTTTAAGATGGGGTTTCACCATGTTGATCAGGCTGGTCTTGAACTCCCAACCTCAGGTGATCTGCCTGCCTTGGCCTCCAAAGTGCTTGGATTACAGACGTGAGCCACCACGCCTGGCCTCCTGTCCTTTTTCTAACCAGCCTTGACGAGCCCAGGGAGACCCTTCCCTAAGCCACTGGTCTTTCTCCAGCTTGCACTTGGCACCCGCCCTGACACCAAGACATCCACGCCTGAGACAGACGCAGAGCAGCTGACTCCCCCCGTCCCTTCTCTTACTAGCCTGGAGTTTCTCCTCTGCCACTGGTGGCCCAGTGGATTCTTCAACCCTCAGCGCAACACAAGGATGGGCTCGGAGCCCGGTTGGTAAGTGACAGGAATCCTCACGTGGTAGAGGATTTACTGAAAAGCTCCCATTTCCCCCGGAGTGTTTCTCTTTAACCTGTACCCTGGTTACAGGGCCCGCCATGTGTTTGTGAGGCTTGCACAGGCCGCCTCTGTTCAGATCACCTGGAAGATAAAAGTGGGCAGAGAAGACAGCAGAAAATACAATAGGAAAGGGCTAAAAACAGGAAAATGAGTTAGTGCTGTCATGTAGCGGAATTCCAATGGACGAACAACCGTCCAAGGTGAGCCGGGCACGTCCGCAGTCCCTGCACACGGGCTTCACTCGACTCAGGGCTGGGAGAGGGCAGGAGGCTGGAGTCAGGAACCTCACACACCTGGGAAGGGCCAAATGGACACAAGCCCCCCACACCTCTGTCACGAAGCAGTGAAGACGGTTTCATAGCACACTCTCAACAGCTCTTCTCTGAGGACAGGCCTTTTCCAGAATAGTCTCAAAGGTTCTTCTCCTTTCTACAAATACAGTCAATTCCTATTTGAGATGCGGGCATCCTCCTGGAGGAGCAGAGCATGAGGTCCCAACCCCTATCACACACATACTTCCTGGGCTGTCTCAACGAGCAGTGACCTCGTCACCCGGGCATGGGTCCTGGCACACACACCACCCTCACCTCCTTCCTTACAGCATGGCCACCAGCTGCAGCCAAGGAGCCCACCTGCCCCCAGGCCTGCCTGCTCTGGGCTCCAGTAAGGAAGGGCTCCTCACCCGTCAGACAGTCCACAAAGGTGATGCTGTATAAAGAACACACACCTCAGACTCAGCCTTTCTCCACTGTAGGCCTAAGAGACTGGCTTTATTTCAAGAATAATTAAGAGTGTACTAATATGTGTATCTCAAAATAACACTGAATTCTTGAAGACATACTGTTCTGATTGTCAGTTAACAGAGGGGACAGGGCCGGACGCGGTGGCTCAAGCCTGTAATCCCAGCACTTTGGGAGGCCGAGGCGGGTGGATCACGAGATTGAGACCATCCTGGTCAACATGGTAAAACCCCGTCTCTACTCAAAATACAAAAAATTAGCTGGGCACGGTGGCGCGTGCCAGTAATCCCAGCTACTCAGGAGGCTGAGGCAGGAGAATTGCCTGAACCCAGGAGGCGGAGGGTGCGGTGAGCCGAGATCGCACCATTGCACTCCAGCCTGGGTAACGCGAGCAAAACTCCATCTCAAAAAAAAAAAAAAAACAGAGGGGACAGGAACCAAGGTACTGGGAACACGCACCTGTATTACAGCCAACATTTCTCTAGTTATTAAGAGAAAAATACCCAACAAGTTAAAAGCTGAAAAGCTTTGCTCAAAAAAACCCCAAAACTTGCATGTATAAGCTAAGGTCAGACCCTTAAAAACCAGATAGAAATTGACAAAAACAAATAAAACGCTAACCTTCTCAAACTGAAGTGTATCAAATATATATACATTTTAGCAAAATGAAGCACCAAACTACACTCTGTAGACGTTACCGTGGTTTTAGTGACTGCTTCACTGCAGGCTGACTGGCTCTCCTCTATGTGGATAAAGCAAGGCTGACGGGACGTAAAGAAAGCAAGCGTTCCCAGCCATTTTTTGCATGATCACGGATTATGGTGTTTAATGCAGACCCAAGGCCACACATTTTTGGGGAGTAGGTTTTACTTGCAGTACAGATTCTTTTCATGTAAGATCACAAAAATACAATACAATGTGGCGAGCCCAGCTGAAGAATTACGTGCAGTAGCCCATATGAACACAAACAGCTCCCCATGAGGACGGTGAAGCGCTACATCGGTGTCACCAGGGTTCACTGCGGGAGAATAATCCGGTACAAGGAACTAGAACAGATTGAAAACAGAAACAAAGCCATGCCTGACAGTCACTCCAGGTCAATCTGATCATTTCCATGACCAAAATAACCCGTGAACAATTCAAAATGACCGTGAAGAGCTGACACCCTGTACTCACACACCATGCCCAGAGCTTAGCAAAAGGGACACAAACACTTTTGTTTGAAAAGAATGATGGTGACATCTACTTTCAAAGAACAATGGGCACTTTTAAAGGGAATGCTGACATTTAACTTTACAAAATGGAATTTAAAATTTAAGTTGTATGCTGATGAAGGACGTGTCTCACGTGTAACCACGATTTCCTGGCGGTATAATTAAACAAAGCTCTAATTTAAAAACTCTTCCTTAAGATTTTAATAGAATTCTAAAATTATGATACACAAAAGCAATCTTAAAACTACTCTGGCCGAAATGTGGATTCCAGTGACCTGCCTTGAGCCCGCGGTTGCCAAGTGTTGGGCCTACAGGAGTGTGGGAGGCTCACTGCCCTCTCGCCCCACCATCCAGTGGTTCTAGAACATTTCTAGTAGGAAAGACTTATCAAGGGATTTTAATGAATGGGCAATACTGAGAGACAGAGTGAAGATTTGTTAAGGGTTACGCTTTGGTCATTTTTTAGGTATTAAAGACTACTCCTTTTGAGATGGAGTCACTCTGTCACCCAGGCTGGAGTGCAGTAGCTTGATCTTGGTTCACCTCCACCTGCCAGGTTCAAGCCATTCTCCTGCCTCAGCAGGAGAACTACAGGTATGTACCACCACTGCTAGCTAATTTTTGTATTTTTAGTAGAGATGGGGTTTCACCATATTGGCCAGGCTGGTCTTGAACTCCTGACCTTGTGATCCACCCGCCTCAGCCTCCCAAAGTGCTGGGATTACAGGTATGAGCCACCTCCACCGACCAAGGCTACTCCCTTAGCTACCATACTTTCAGCTGTTTAAAGTGATAATTTCCCTACACAAAGTTACAAAATTAGCATCTGTGAAAGTGAGTGATAATACCTTGGAGTTCCAAAGAGGTACTGTAATATGACTAGGCGAAGGCAACCCTGGGGAAGAGCCTGTGCTAACACTGGGACCAACAGGTCCAAGGCACTTCACAACTTTGGGAAATTATTTTGTCCTGGATCCTCAGAAAGTAT
This sequence comes from Leontopithecus rosalia, assembly GCA_028533165.1. NCBI lineage: Eukaryota > Metazoa > Chordata > Mammalia > Primates > Cebidae > Leontopithecus > Leontopithecus rosalia. The sequence continues at coordinate 122,025,337 of CM052655.1, forward strand.
TTATGGAAATACACGTCCTTTAGCAGAAGAGAGACACTTCATGCACGACTGACTTTAATGGCTCTTTCAGACAACAGGGAAACCACCACATGCCCCTAACATGAGCTCAGCTGTTTGGCAGGCACCCAGAGCAAGCCTTTAATTCCCAGCAGGTTTCACTAATTGGTCCTGGAGCAGGTGATCTTTACGATGTTTACTACAGGAGTGGTTAAAAGCTGACTGCCTAGGAAAACAGGAAGGCATGGTCCTTCTGGGTCACTAACAGCACTGGGGAGGCGTGACAAGGCTGTCCATCTTACAGCCTTGGACGGCAACACAAGAGCCATGACATGCTACATTCAGGCTTTTTGGCTTGGTTTTAATATAACCTGACATTGGTGACCAATCTCGTTTCCATCCTCTAACTACGGGTACGGGTGTTTCCTTTTTCTTTTTTTGGAGACAGAGTTTCACCTGTTACCCAGGCTGGAGTGCAATGGTGCGATCTCGGCTCACCGCAACCTCCACCTCCTGGGTTCAGGCAATTCTCCTGCCTCAGCCTCCCGAGTAGCTGGGATTACAGGCACGAGCCACCATGCCCAGCTAATTTTTTGTATCTTTAGTAGAGACGGGGTTTCACCATGTTGACCAGGATGGTCTCGATCTCTTGACCTCGTGATCCGCCCACCTCGGCCTCCCAAAGTGCTGGGATTGCAGGCTTGAGCCACCGCGCCCGGCCCTTCTTTTTTTTTAAAAAAGGTCCATTAACTTCATTTAAATGTTCCCGTCCTTATGAATTGCTAAGAAAAACAATAAGCTCTAATATTAAAAAAACAATTTACAAGGTACTTATAGCTGGTCCTTTATCCCTTCTCTTTAATGCAATCTCAGAGGTTTTTTGGCTATTAGTTTTCATAATTTTCATGTGTTTTCAAGTTGCACACAAAAACAAGACTCCCCTCTCTAAAATGTGGAGTATGGGGAAAATACACATGCTGGTTTTCCAACTAAAAATGTTTTCAAAAGCATGGGCTGTCTGAACGAACAAAAAATACCCCACCCCATTAAGCTAAGTAGGACCAATCAGGCCTTATAAGCGAATAAAAACCTCTGTCGAGCACAGTGAAACAGAACATGTACTGCTTGTGTTTGAACCTCACTCCTATTTAACCCCAAATTTCCCCCTTCTCATAATTTCCTAGTATTATGTAAGGTTATGCCTATTTCTAGATTGTGAAATACCTGCATTTAATGCTCGCACAACCCATTTAAAATTTACAAAAGCTGCCTCTATTTCATTTTCTGATTAAAAACACACACACACACACACACACACGGACAAACCAAACCACACCACACCACATCATACAGACAGTGGTCTGAATGGAAAAGTTAACGTGTTGTAATGATATTTGTCTTGCAACATCAAAAGCAGCAGATACCGAATAGAATTTGCTTGAATCATAAATACTGAGACTGAAATATGCAGGTATAAATCACATTTGGGCTCAATGCACTAGAAGCTCTCTACACGTAGAAGTATATAAGAAGTGAAAACAGTGTCAGAGGTGAGAGGTCTGGTATTTCAGTACTCCCATTCATCGGATTTCAGGTCGAGATAGCTGAGGATATTCTGGGCAAGCTTCACAGCCTGTTTCCGGGCAGCCTTACACTTCTCCTCTCCCTGCGGGTCAACGGCATCCAGGGCTAGCAGCTGCTTGGTGAGCAGCTCTTCCAGCCGGATGTAGTTCTTATCGGTTCGATTTCCATCAAATGAAAGCACTTCTCCCTGGATCTCAGACAAGTTTCCAAGGACGTTCCAGACGGCTTTATGGGATGGGTGCTCCTCACAAGCAATCAGCTTTCTTTTCTCAAGGGCCTCCTTCAAGTCAATATACGTGATCAGAGTTTGCACTTCTATGACTGCTCTTCTCCTGGCCTCTCGGATGCAGGGGTTTTTTTCAAGACTTACCTCATCCAACTGTCCAATCAAACCCTGCAATTCTGTTTTAGAGCTCAGATACAATTCAGGGGGGTTCTGTGCTTGGAGGAGTTCATTTTTTATTTCTCTCATTCTCTTGAGGACCTTTTCTATTTTTAAAATGGAATGATTCTGCCTCAGGTCAAATGCTCTGGTAGTGTCTGCTTCCTCTTCTAAATCCAGGTATTTCAATAATTTGTTGATATCTTCCACTACCTCCCTCCGGTAATTTCTGATTTCTGTCCGGCCGCACACATCCAGAGCATCCAGGTCGGCCATCAGCCCGGACAGCACACAGGACAAGTGCCTGCAGGTCTCGCTGCTGCTCACGCCCATCAGAAGCGCAATCAGGACCCCTCGGGCCTTGTTCACCTCACACATCACAAAGTTGATTTTGGCAACAGAAGGGTGTGCATCCTCAGAGAGCGGCAGGGAAGGCTGCTTTTTCGTGCAGTCTTCGATAATCTCTTGCACTGCACAGATTTTGGTTAAAGTGTGATACCTTGCTTTCCGCAAGGAGATCTTTCCTCCAGTTTTAACATGTGTCAGCCTCAGAATGATGTCCTGGATGCCTTCTTCAAACTCATCAGTTATGCAGTTGCCGCCATTATAAAATGGCACAATTTTCTCTCTCACGAGGGACTGGGCTTCCTCAAAAATGTTCTGTATTTCAATCCTGTGTGGGTGGTTTGCATTCTGCTCCAGCTCTTTGAGAAGACGTTCTGTCTCCTGTGCTGCCCTCTTCCTAGCTTGCTGAATATCTCCTTTTCCTTCGGTATCTACAGAGTCTATTTCAAAAAGCTGTTTTGTGAGAATCCGCTCCAGTTTCCTGTAATTCTTGTCATCGGACAGACCACTGAAGCCAACAACTTGCTGTTCTACACTTTTTACTTCCTTCTGGATTTCCTGAAGCCTGCTAATAGAAGGATGTTGGTTTCCCATATCCATACTTTTGTGGTGGTCAGTTTCACAAGCACTAAAAGATGACAAGGATAACTTATTACAGCACAAAGCTTCCGCAGAACATGCATGATATATTAAGACACTAAAATTCTCATTTAAAAAGGTATACTTTCCAGCGGTCGTCCCACTTCAGCCTCCCCAGCAGCTGGGACCACAGTCGAACATCACCACGCCCAGCTAATGTTACTACTTTTAGTAAAGGCACGTCCCACTATATTGCCCAGGCTGCCTGAGACAATCCGCCCGCCTCCGCCTCCCGAAGTGCTGGGAATACAGGTGAGTCACTGCACCCGGCACAAACTGTTTTTGGAACCAGCAGGCACCTTTGTGCAACGTGAAACAGCAGCTCCTGTAACCTGCCGAACATTAACAGTGCCCCCGCCCCGCCAAACAGCTATGCCTCAGTTTCCAGAAACTCTAAGCCAAAGACACTGAACCACTAGAACCAAAACCCGTGGCTCTGAGCCATCCCCAAGGTTCCCGCTTCGTGGTTTCTCTCCAGGCCTCTGTGCTCCTCCCTGCCCCACCCTTGCAGCTCCTCGCATATCTTCCCTCACAGGTGTCTGTCTCCCTGAAGAGGTAAAAACCCGCAGGTCAAGAAGGGCGACCGGGACTGCGCTGAAGGCACCATCTTGGGCCTTGGAAGCCCAGAGCCTCCTGAGCCCCTACCGTGCTCCATTCTCTCAAAAAAATGCAACCCGCGAAAACGTGACAATGATGAATAATTCATTCCCTCGCTTCCCACCAGGAGTCCACGAGGGCTCAATGCATGTGTCAAGCTACTGGTTTCTGTCAAACGGCTTGCTCAAGGCGGGTAACCGACGGAAAAGCATCCATCCCCTGTGGGCATCCTGACGGCCACGGAGGGCAGGCCCGGCGCTCCTTCCTCCCCGCCTCGCCCTCCCTCTGGGCCCCTTACCCAGAAGAGACCTGAGCTGGCTGCAGTCTTGGCGTCCCGCGGTGGAGGCGGCGAGGTGGAAGACCAGCCCTTTCCGGGGTGCGGCACCGGAGCTGGGCCCCCAGCTGCATCCCTCGCGCCCCTCCCGACTGGGTCCGAGCCGGGCAGCGGTGAAGGGGCGGCTTCTGCTGCAGCAGCTGCCCCGGGCGTCTCGGCCCGGGTGCCAGGGCGCGCCCGCCGGTCCTGACCTCACAATGGGCGCGCGAGGTGCGCTCGGCCCGGCCGGGTAGAGCCAGGCAAAGAGGGCAGCCGAGGCCCAGCCGGAGACACCGGAGACCAGACCTGGCCTGCCCGACCCGCGTCAGACCCGGGGGCGGGGGCGGCACCGAGTCCCGCCCGGTCCTGCCTGTGCCAACAGGCCACGCGGGGGTGGGCGCGGGGACAGGGGTGGCCGGGTGGGGAGCCCCACGCCGATGTGAGGCTGCACTCGTCCCCGCGACGGAGGGAAAGGGCCACACGCCGCACTTTGCTTACCTGTCCCGCCCGCGCCATCGCGCGACGCGCCGCCGACGCCTCCACGACTTCCGCAGCTCCGGCCGTCGCCCGGCCCGCCAGCCCCGCCCCGGGCCGAACAACCCCAAACCCGGGGACACCTCCGGCGTCCGCTTCTAGCCGCCGACGGCGCCACGCCCACGGCCAGCGCGCAGCGAGGCAGCCTGGAGTGGCCGCGACCAAGGAGCGGCCGGCCGGCTTAGCCCGCGCCGCCCGTCCACCCAGCAGCCGTCGCACCGCAGGGAAAGTGCACGATCGGCCGCGTCGCCGCGCTCCCTCGGGCTTCGCGACCCTGCCGTAAAACGGTCCCTCGCGTCGTCGCAATGCTGCCGTGTGCCGCGGGAGTCAGGCAGCGTGGGGCCATGGTGGCCTTCCGGGCGGGAAACAAGAGCCTTCTGCCTCCTCTCTGCCGCGCCTTCGCCCGCCGCGGTTGTCAGCTCGCCCCCGAGCGCGGCGCCGAGCGCAGGGATGCGGCTCCCAGCGGGGTAAGCAGGCGCCTGGGGACGTTGGGCCGGGAGGGGCGGCCCCAGGGCTCTCGCGTCAACGCCCTCGGTCCGATGGGACCAACGGTGCCTCCGCCCCGTCGGGGACTGTTGACAGCCAGAACCTTTAAGCATAACAGAGTCACCTGCCAAGTTTGTACCTGCCTTATTTATTCCTGAGAATTATTTTTTTAATTTGAGACAGGGTTTTGCTTTTGTTGTCCAGGCTAGAGTGCAGGTCGCGATCTTGGCTCACTGTAGTCTCCGCCTCCCAGGTTCAAGCGATTCTCCTGCTTCAGCCTCCCGAGTAGCTGGCGTTACCGGCACCCGCAGGCACCCACAACCACGTCTGGCTAACTTGTATTTTTAGTAGAGACGGGGTTTCACCATGTTGGCCAGGCTGGCCTCGAACTCCTGACCTCTGGTGGTTTGCCTGCCTCGGCTTCCCAAAGTGCTGGGATTACAGGCATGAACCACCGGGCCCGGCCGGATAGTTGTTCTTATTTGCAAACTGTGTGTGCAAACATGGTATATGCATGTTACTGGCCAAAGATTCGCAAAGAATGTCTGTGGCAAGAAAGTGACAAGCAATTTTTTTTTTTTTGAGATGGAGTCTCGCTCTGTCGTCCAGGCTGCAATGCAGTGGTACCATCTCGGCTCACTGCAACCTCCACCTCCAGGGTTCAGGCGATTCTCCTGCTTCCGGCTCCCGAGTAGCTGGGAATACAGGCACCCACCATCTCACCCAGCTAATTTTTGTATTTTTAGTAGAGGCGGGGTTTTACCATCTTGGCCAGGATGGTCTCGCTCTCTTGACCTCATGATGTGCCCGCCTTGGCTTCCCAAAGTACTGGGATTACAAGCATGAGCCACCGCGCCCAGCGACAAGCAATTATTTAAATTGTACTTGGTATAAAGGATGGGAGGTCTTTATAAGAAGGCCTTTTAGCTTCTTGGGAGGGGTGTTTTGTTTAAGGGAGGCCTAGTCCTTGATTCTATCTGTCAGATGAAAATGTTGACTAGCAGTGTGGAAGGGGCTGGAGATAAAATATTCAAGCTAAGCATGCAAATACTAAGCAGACTAACGAGGGAGGCTGGAAAGCTTGGTTTAAACAATAATTAAAGAAGTAGGCGGGCACGGTGGCTTAGGCCAGTAATCCCAGCACTTTGGGAGGCCGAGGTGGGTGGATCACAAGGTCAGGAGTTCAAGACCAGCCTGGCCAACGTGGTAAAACCCTGTCTCTACTAAAAATACAAAAGTTAGCTGAGTGTGGTGGTGGACACCTGTAGTCGGGAGAATCGCTTGAACCCAGGAGGCAGAGGTTATAGTGAGCCGAGATGGCTCCACTGCACTTCAACCTGAGTGACAGAGTGAGACACTGCATCAAAAAAGTGGCTGGGCTCCGTGGCTTACACCTGTAATCCCAGCACTTTGGGAGGCCAAGGCAGGCAGATCACGAGGTCAGGAGATCAAGACCATCCTGGCCAACATGGTGAAACCCCCTCTCTACTAAAATACAAAAAAATTAGCCGTGTGTGGTGGCACATGCCTCTAATCCCAGCTGCTCGGGAGGCTGAGGCAGGAGAATCGCTTGAACCCAGGAGGTGGAGGTTGTAGCAGTGAGCTGAGATTGAGCCACTGCACTCCACTCTGATGACAGAGAGACTTCATCTTCAAAAAAAAATGCTAATTAAAAATTGCAAATGTGCCCGCCTATACATTTTCATTTCTGTTGGGCTGTGGCTGTTAGCACACTTTTCTAATTGTAGCTTTGAAGGTCTGCCTAGTTTACAATTTAAACAAGGAGTTAGGCCGGGCGCGGTGGCTCAAGCCTGTAATCCCAGCACTTTGGGAGGCTGAGGCAAGTGGATCACGAGGTCAAGAGATCGAGACCATCCTGGTCAACATGGTGAAACCCCGTCTCTACTAAAGATACAAAAAATTAGCTGGGCATGGTGGCGCGTGCCTGTAATCCCAGCTACTCGGGAGGCTGAGGCAGGAGAATTGCCTGAACCCAGGAGGTGGAGGTTGTGGTGAGCCAAAATCGCGCCATTGCACTCCGGCCTGGGTAACAAGAGCGAAACTCCATCTCCAAAAAAAATAAATAAATAAACGAGGAGTTACCAGAGCAACTTGTCAAACAGACACCCAAGTGGCTAGCTCATTTCTGTGTTACACTGGCCAAGCCCTTGCCTTCTATTTCTAGAGCATAGAAACCCATTCAGCATCTCTGTCTTTGGGCAGAAAGATCCAACAGGTATCTGAAAATGCTCTAAGAGAGCAAACTGGAAATCAAGACTTTTCCCCAGGGGAGGATTTTCCCTAGCTTATTTTGTGAACTTGTACTGGAAAGAAATGAGGATTTCTCCATTGTCATATAGACTTTTTTTTTTTTTGAGATGGAGTCTCCCTCTGTAGCCCAGGCTGGAGTACGGTGGCGCCATCTCGGCTCAGTGCAACCTCTGCCTCCTGGGCTGAAGCGATTCTTGTGCCTCAGCCTTCCAAGTAGCTTGGATTACAGGTACCCACTACCATGCCCAGCTAATTTTTTGTAATTTTAGTAGCGACAACGCGTGACCTCAAGTTATCCGCCCGCCTTGGCTTCCCAAAGTGCTAGGTTAAAAGCATGTGCCACTGCTCCCAGCATTTCTTCCTGTTAAAGAAAATAAATCTTACCATGGGTCTGTTCTCAAGATGAGAGACCTCTCTGACCTGTTTGTTTGTTTGTTTGTTTGAGACAGAGTTTTTGCTCTGTTGCCCAGGCTGGAGTGCAATGGCACAGTCTTGGCTCACTGCAACCTCCGCCTCCTGCGTTCAAGGGATTTCCCTGCCTCAGCCTCCGTAGTAGCTGGGATTACGGGCGCACACCCCATGCCCAGCTAACTTTTTTTTTTTTTTAAGTAGAGATGGGATTTCACCACATTGGCCAAGCTGGTCTCGAACTCCTGACTTCTGATGATCCACCTGCCTCAGCCTCCCAAAATGCTGGGATTACAAGTGTGAGCCACTGAGCCCTGCCAGCACCAGCTTTTAATTAAAAAATATTATAGAACTTTATAGCGTCAGGCACCATTCTTCTTTCCAAATTTACTTTAAAACTCAGCTTTTCAGAAATATCTGCTTTTGGTAAAGAGAAATTAAACTGGACTTTTAAATTCTGTTCCCTTGCCACTTCATGCCTGCCTGTGTCTTATCTATGTAGTTTGCATCATTGGTTCCTCAACTTGTTTGCACATAAGCATTAGTCTGGCTTTTTTAGTTCTTTTTTTTTTTTGGAGACGAAGTTTCGCTCTTATTACCCAGGCTGGAGTGCAATGGCGCTATCACGGCTCACCGCAACCTCCGCCTCCTGGCTTCAAGCAGTTCTTGTGCCTCAGCCTCCCAAAGTGCTGAGATTACAGATGTGAGCCATCGTGCCTAGCCGAAAAAAGATTTTTCTTTCTTTCTTTCTTTCTTTTTGAGAGAATAAAAGAAAGAGAGAAAGACCGAAAAAAGATTTCAACAAGAACTGGAAGGTTAGCTCCCCTCCCAGACTCAAAGACGCAGTCTCGGCCTGACCAACAGGAATACACACGTGCCTCTCTGTGAGGAGGGCAGAACTGAGGCTGCTTCTCAGGAGACTGTGAGGGTCTAGCGTGCCCTCCCCACAGACCACGGTCAGGTAGAGGAGCCTGCCAGCACAGCCAGTGGGACACCAGGAATCACGGGCTGTACTGTAGAAACTAGCAATTATGGTAAGTATTTGCACTACAAAGGGACTCTCCCTCTTACAGAAGGACATTTTCCTCCCCCAAGCTGCTTCTCCACCCTTTTAAATAGTAGCTCTTCGGTTACAGGGAAGAGCAGAGGAAGGTAACGTCACTCACATTATCATGGCAGACAACTATGTGAAAACACTGGCACGCCAGCTTTATTGGTGAAGCAGTTTGTGGGAGTAATAACTAGTAGATAAGAGGGAAAAGTAACTGAACACTCCTGACACCTCATTGAACTTGGTTTGTGATGTGTGGGCAGCCGGAAAAAGCAGCTAATTGTTAGGTGGCTCCTTTAACATTTCCTGATGGAAAAAGAGCAGGCCCAGCCCTGGACAGTGGCCACGCACTGTTAGCGCGAAACTGAGCTGCAGACACCCGGGAAAGCTCGGAGGAGGGAAGGAGGCGCCGTCCTGGGCCACAGTCTGCGGGGGCGGGCCACAGTGCGTCCCTTTTGTGGGGCTCACCTTAGTGTTTCTACCAGTAGCCAAATACTGCAGATGCAAAGGCCCGAGGAGAAGCTCATCACCGTTTTCCCGGTCCTTTGCTGTGTGGTAAAGAAAAAAATCATAAAAGTAAACATTCTTGGAAATGTGTCTTATTCTAAACGGGAAATTTGGTGATTGTATGTAGTTTTTAGACTCGTGGGTAAAATGTTGAAGGTCTGTATTGCAAGCTTGCCTTGACTTTCTAAAAGTGATTCCTAAACTGATCCAGCATCAGTCAGTATTTTAATCCTGATGAGCAGCAGAGTTTCAGTTCTGGGATGGCGGGGTCCTCCCAGTGTAACAGCCAGACAGTTCTTCCTGCACGTTGCACAAACAAGACCCATTCACAGAGACCATGGCATTGCAGTAAAGAAAGAAAGTAGGGCTGGGCGTGGTGGCACGCACCTGTAGTCCCAGGTACTCCGGAGGCTGAGGTGGAGAATTGCTTCGACCCGGGAGGGGGAGGTTGCAGTGAGCCGAGATCATACCACTGCACTCCAGCCTCGGCAACAGAGCGAGACTCTGTCTCAAAAATAAAAACAGGAAGATAACAAGGACTTCTAATAAATCCAGATTGGGCTGGGCGAAGTGTCTCGAGCCTATAGTCCCAGCTCTTTAGGAGTCCGAGGTAGGTGGATCATAAGTTCAGAAGATCGAGACCATCCTGGCCAACATGGTGAAACACCATCTCTACTAAAAATACAAAAATTAGCTGGGCATGGAGACAGGTACCTGTAATCCCAGCTGTTCGGGAGGCTGAGGGAGGAGAATCGCCCAGGGAGTCAGAGGTTGCAGTGACCCACGATTGTGCCACTGTACTCCAACCTGGTGACAGAGTGAGACTTTGTTTCAAAAAAAAGATTAATAAATAAATAGCCTGGGGCTGGGCGCAGTGGCTCAAGCCTGTAATCCCAGCACTTTGGGAGGCCGAGGCAGGTGGATCACGAGGTCAAGAGATCGAGACCATCCTGGTCAACATGGTGAAACCCCGTCTCAACGAAAAATACAAAAAATGGTGGCACGTGCCTGTAGTCCCAGCTACTCAGGAGGCTGAGGCAGGAGAATTGCCTGATTCCAGGAGGCGAAGGTTGCAGTGAGCCGAGATCGCACCATTGCACTCCAGCCTGGGTAACAAGAGCGAAACTCCATCTCAAAAAAAAAAAAAAGCCTGGCATAGCGGCTCATGCCTGTAATCCCAGCACTTTGGGAGGCCGAGGGAGGTGGATCACTTGAGGTCTGGCCAACATGGTGAAACCTTGTCTCTTCTAAAAATAAAAAACAAAAATTAGCCAGGTGTGGTAGTGGGAGCCTGTAGTCCCAGCTACTCAGGAGGCTGAGGCAGGAGAATTGCTTGGACATGGGAGGCAGAGGTTGCGGTGAGCTGAGATCACGCCACTGTGCTCTAGCCTCGGTGACAGTGAGACTCCATCTCAAAACCAGTCAGTCAGTCAGTCAGTCAGTCCAGATTGTACACTTTACACTAGAGACTCGATTGTCATATGTCCATCCCATTTGCTTTGTTAAAGGTCTCAAGATTCTGCCCTCCAAGAAAGTCTTGCTATGACTGGATAGGACCCCCAGATAAATATTCAAACCTTCGACCTGTTCACTTTCACATACCTGAAAATGAGTCGCCACTGGAGCGAAAGCTTAGAAAATTAAGACAAGAAACACAAGAATGGAATCAAGAGTTCTGGGCAAACCAGAATTTGACTTTTAGTAAGGTAAGTGTAAGTTTTAGATCAGAATGAGAAAGGACACAGTTGGCCACTTGAGGGTGCTAAATGCCTGGTATCTGCTTTGCTGTTTGCTCTGGTAGTAGCGTCTGGGTCCCTCCCTGCACTGTGTGTACATTACGTACGTGTGTACGTATGTACATGTATGTACATATAATTTAAAAAACTGATGTATAACTATATAAGAAACAGTGGTCATTCATAGAACCACAGATCTTGAGACTTTGAAAGGAAGCGATTTGTGAGCAGCAGAGCCAGAACTAGAAGTACGTGTTTTATACTCGTGTGTGTGTGTGTGTGTGTGTGTGTGTGTGTGTGTGTGTGTGTCTGTTTATGTTCATGAGAATACCAGGTTTTTTTTTAGGTGAAGCATGGTGGCTCTGCAATCCCAGCACTTTCAGAGGCTGAGACGGGCGGATCAGTTGAATGTAGGAGTTCAAGAGCAGGCTGGTCTGCATACCGAAACCTTATCTCTACTAAAAATATAAAAATTAGCCAGGTGTGGCGACACAGACTCAGGAGGCTGAGGCACAAGAATTGCTAGAACCTGTGAGGTGGAAGTTGCAGTGAGCAAGCTCACGCCACTGTAGTGAGACCCTGCCACACACACAAAAAAAAAACATAGTTTTTTTTGTTTGTTTATTTGTTTGAGGTGGAGTTTTGCTCTTGTTGCCCAGGCTGGAGTGCAGTGGCGAAATCTTGGCTCACCACAACCTCTGCCTTCCGGGTTCAAGTGATTCTCCTGCCTCAGCCTCCAGAGTAGCTGGGATTACAGGTGCACACCACCACGCCTGGCTAATTTTGTATTTTTAGTAGAGATGGAGTTTCTTGGTCATGCTGACCTGAAACCCCTGACTTCAGGTGATCTGCCTGCCTCAGCCTCCCAAAATTCTGGGATTACAGGCATGAGCCACCACACCTGGCCAGAAAAACCCCACTTTTTGTGATGTGTTGTCATTCTTCACAATAATTCAATTTTTTTTTTTTTTTTGAGAGGGACTCTAGCTCAGTTGCCAGGCTGCAGTGCAGTGGTGTGATCGTGGCCCACTGCAACCTTTACCTCCTGAGTTCAAGTGATTTTCCTACCTCAGCTCCTAAGTGGCTGGGATTACAGGCACACACTGCCATGCCCAGCTGATGTTTGTATTTTTAGTAGAGATGGTGTTTCACCCTGTTGGCCAGGACGGTCTTGTTCTCCTGACCTTGTGAGCCATCCTCTTTGGCCTCCCAAAGTGCTGGGATTACAGGCATCAGCCACTGAGCCCAGCTGAGAATTCAAAATTCTTAACAGCATACTTACAAATAAACTATTATAAGAAAGAAATATAGTCTAATCCAGAAGAAAAACATTTAAATTTTGATTTTCCATTTGGGTGGGCTGTGTCAGGTACAGTAAATTTATTGTATTCTGTGGATTTTTTTTTTTTTTTTGAGACAGAGTCTCACTCTGATGCCCAAGCCTGGAGTACGGTGGCATGATCTCATCTCACTGCAACCCTCACCTCCTGGGTTCAAGCAGTTCTCCTGCCTCAGCCTCCCTAGTAGCTGGGATTACAAATGCTCACCACCACACCCAGCTAATTTTTTATACTTTTGGTAGAGACAGGATTTCTCCACGTTGACCAGGCTGGTCTTGAACTCCTGACCTCAGGTGATCACCCACCTTAGCCTCCCAAAGTGCTGGGATTACAGGTGTGAGCCACCACACCCAGCCTATTCTGTGGATTTATAAACAAACAGTGCCTCCCCACATTAAGAGG
>CM052655.1:122038028-122072619 GCA_028533165.1 Leontopithecus rosalia
AGGCAATTCTCCTGCCTCAGCCTCCTGAGTAGCTGGGATTACAGGCACGCGCTACCATGCCCAGCTAATTTTTTGTATCTTTAGTAGAGACGGGGTTTCACCATGTTGACCAGGATGGTCTCGATCTTTTGACCTCGTGATCCACCCGCCTCGGCCTCCCAAAGTGCTGGGATTACAGGCGTGAGCCACCGCGCCCGGCCCATTAAGAGGTTTTAAACGGGCTTTGAGATGGGCCGCCCGCTTCTCAGATCAACATCTAAACTTCCCCAGGACACTGTGAGCTGTGCTGTAGCCAGAGAAAAATGGAAAGGCAGAAAAACAAGTTCCAAGAGCCTTTTTTTTTTTCAAGAGAATTAAATCGTGTATTGATTATACATGATAATGGATGATACACAAGCTTCATTCCCATCTATAATTTTATCTGGTACCATTGCTCAATTTAGATATATTGCATAGGGTGTGCCAACAATCATCTTTATAACCAGTGATTCCATGATTTTGCCTGGGGAGTCCCTTTTCATGGTGAACTTCAGGTCACAACAGTAAGTATCAGTTCAGCTACACTGAGGTTTCTGAAGACAACGGCTTCTGCACCCAAGCGGGTTGTCTGTAAATTCCAAGTAGAACCTGGCATCACCCTGAAGGAATTCGAACTTCACACTGTTGGGGAAATTTACCAAGATGGCTTCCGAGTAGACTAACTTTACACAGCATATTTAAAAAAAGACATTTATTCAGCGTCACGATCAGACTATTCATTCAGCAATCAACAGCATGGGTGCAAAAAAAGAAAAAAAATCTACATGAAAACCTTTGCTGGAATGCTTTACACTTTCCACAGGACAGAACCTCAAATGACCTGTTATACAATTAGTCACAAACACAGTCCACGAGTTTTTTGCCGTACACATGAGTGTCTAAATCACGTCTTCTTTGTAGCAGCTCGGCCCTGCCACCACTGTGCTTGGCTGAGTTCACAAATCTGTTGTGACCTGTCGCTCCCCTGTCACTTCTCTGGCTCTCCTCTCCTGCTAAGCTTTGTTTCCTAGTTAAAATCGTCTGCCACTACCATAGCTACTGCTGCAACTGGAACCGCCATAGCCACCTTGGTTTCGTGGTTTGGCAGAGTATTGGCCGCCACCACCATAGGGGCCAGAGCTTCTGCCTCCAAAGTTTCTTCCCTTCGTGGACCCAAAATTTGAAGACTGTTGTAATTACCAAAATCCTTGTAGCTTCCACCACCTCCAAAATTGCTTCAGTCATTACCAAATCCATTTAGCCATCCCCCCTGCCGCCATATCTACCACCACCACAGCTGCCACCAAAGCCACCACGACCACTGAAGTTTCCTTCATGACCAAAGTTGTCATTCCCACCGAAACCAGCTCCACGACCACCACCAAAGTTCCCGGAACCACGTGGACCTCTGGCTGATGGAGCACTCGCCAGCTCCTGCTTTACAGGCGTTTTCCTAACTTCACAGCTGTGGCCATTCACAGTGTGGTATTTCTGAATGACAGTCTTATCCACGGAGTCAGGGTCATCAAAGGTTACAAAGCAAAGCCCCTTTTCTTGCCACTGCCTCTGTCAGTTAGGATTTCAGTCACTTCAGTTTTTCCATACTGTTCAAAATAGTCTCTTAGGTGATGTTCTTCGGTGTCTTCTTTAATGCCACCAACGAATATTTTTTTCACAGTTAGGTGGGCACCTGGTCTTTGAGAATCTTCTCTTGAGACAGCTCTCTTTGCTTCCACAACTCTTCCATCCACTTTATGTGGCCTTGCGTTCACGGCTGCACCCACCTCCTCCACAGTTGCACACGTGACGAACCCAGAGCCCCTGGAGCGCTTGGTGTTTGGATCTCTCGTGACCACACAGTCCCTGAGCGTTCCCCATTGCTCAGGATGGCTCCGCAGGCTCTCATCGGTTGTTTCAAAGCTCAGCCCCCCAATGAAGAGCTTCCTCAGCTGTTCAGCTGTTCAGGAGACTCTGACTTGGACATGACCGCGGAGGCGTCCACAGGCAGAGAGGAGCAACTGACGAATGTGTCTCTCTCTTTTTTTTTTTTTTAAGGAAAAAGAAGAATTTATTCACTCAAGACTAAAAACTAAAGGCCTGACCCTGAGGACTGAATCTGGTTAGTGCATTTGTTTGTTTGTTTTTGCTTTGTTTGGGTTTGAGCAAGTCCATGAGAAGGTAAAGGAAGGGCAGTGAGAGAAGTGGGAAGTTCAGGGCAGTTCCTGGCCTGCTTTGGGGCAGGGATTGGCACACCCCTGTCCACCCGCATGGCCTTTCGAAGCTGTCACTGCAGCCCGAGGCTGCCTTCGAACCCTCCCCTTCCAGGTTCTCAGTTCACAAGCTCCCTGTCCTCTGAGGATCTGAGGTGGTTGTGACGGATGACCAGCCTCTGACATTTGACTTCGGTCCTGGGGTCTCAGTCTTTGCAGCTTCTGCCTCTCCAAACCAGCTTCTCTTCTGATTCCTGATCTCAGCTCAGTGCTCAAAAGAGCCTTTCATTATTTTCTCTTGGTGTCGGTGTTAGATCTGAATAACATCTCATGCTGTTTGTTAGACAGATGTCTGTTGCCAAATTCTGATAGAATTCCAAAATCATTCATCCCAAAAGCCAAGTCTGTCATTGGGCTAAAGTGCCATTCCTACTAATCCTTTCTCTTGCCTGATTGATTTAGAGGAAAGGGCTGGGAGCTCAAGGCACCCCCATGCCAGGACCTCTGTCACTGTTTGCCGGCTGCTGCCTGGGCCCTGGAGAGGTGGGCTCTTGCAGGGCAGAGCTGGAGCGGGCGCTGCATCCCAACAGTAAGCATGAGAACGAAAGCTCACAGTCTGTGCTGAGCACTGCACAAGTTCTGTGCATATATTACCTGTTTTGTTTCCCACAGTGACCCAATGAAGTAGGTATTGTTATCTTTACCGTTTTATAGATGAGCTACCTGAGGCTTCACCAGAGTCACACAGTGAGAAGTGGCGTGGCCTGGATTCTCACCTCGGGAGTCAGGTTGCAAGTGCTCACTGGCCTCACCGCGCCCCGTGGCTGTCAGCAATCCTGTGCTGACCTGGCCGTGTGTGTGCGCGTGCGTGCGTGTGCCATGTCCATAGGTCTGTCATCGTGTCAGGTGGGACTAGGTTGGCTCATGCCTTGGAGGTGCTTTGGAGACAGCCACTCTCCTAACAGATGGGAGAAGTTGCTTTGACTCTCCCTAACATCCCAGAACCCTGCTGATGGCTTTGCTGAGTATTGAAAGGCTGGCCTTAAATGAGATTTTAAAATAAGTTTGGTAATAGGACGGTGTATTCAGGAAGGGAATCGTGAAGGGAGCTGCCTGCTCCAGCAGCTGTTGAAACAGTTAGCAGGCCACAGTGCCTGCAGTGGGAGTGGGGCAGCCGGCATGTCTCCTCGGGCCAGAGCACGTCTTGTACACAGTTGCACCAACGCGTGAGGATAGAGGTACCCAAGAGCCAAGAGAAGGGGAGCTTTGTTGAATACGTGATGTTGGAAAAACAATTACTTTTGGCCCAAAAGAACAAATTTAGATTAATTCTCCCTAGAATACAAATATATTCCAGTGGGTCAAATGTTAATTATTACTAATTTTTTTTTTTTTTTGAGACAGGTCTCACTCTGTCTCCCAGGCTGGAGTATAGTGGCACCATCATGGCTCACTGCAGACTTGACCTCCTGGGCTCAAGTGATCCTCCCACCTCAGCCTCCCGAGTAGCTGGGACTAGAGGCACATGCCACCACACCTGGCTAATTTTTGTGTATTTTGTAGAGACGGAGTTTTGCTATGCTGCCCAGGGTGGTCTCAAACTCCTGAGCTCAAGCAATCCACCCACCTCGTCCTCCCAAAGTGCTGGGATTACAAGGGTGAGCCACCATACCTGGCCAAAAAGTTAATTATTATTATTATTTTTTTTTTTGAGATGGAGTTTCACTGTTGTTACCCAGGCTGAAGTGCAATGGCGCGATCTCGGCTCACTGTAACCTCCGCCTCCTGGGTTCAGGCAATTCTCCTGCCTCAGCCTCCTGAGTAGCTGGGATTACAGGCACGTACCACCATGCCCAGCTAATTTTTGTATTTTTAGTAGAGACGGGGTTTCACTATGTTGACCAGGAAGGTCTCCATCTCTTGACCTCGTGATCCACTCGCCTCAGCCTCCCAAAGTGCTGGGATTATAGACGTGAGCCACCGTGCCTGGCCAAAGTCAATTACTAAAAGTTGATTATTTATGTATTAAAGAGTTAGATACATGGTTCCTAGGGTAGAGCTTCTAATAGGATATAACAGACTCTCCATCATCTGGACGAATGCTACCCTCCGGAGCTTGAGGGTGAAGATAGAGATAGTCAACATAAAAGCTGAAAACGTCTGTGTCAGTTAAGACTCCTTTTGATCGCGCTTTCTGGGCAGGAGAGTTTGCTGAGCAGATGTGGAGGTGGCTCCGTCCTCAGGGGTGGGTGGAGCTGGCCCCAGTTATGGCCTGTGCTCAGACGCTGGGACCAGAGCAACTTCTTCCTCCTTGTGTTTAAACTTTTCTCCTAGGCCACTGCTTTACCCTTCTCGTGCTACAGACTGGCTTTCTCTGCCTCCTTGTTTATCCCTCCTAAGGTCAAGGAAGCAGCCAGCTGAGGAGGCTGCCTCTCCTGGCTGGCTCCAGCCCAGCAGGGAGGTGCCGGATTAGCTGAGGCAGAGGTGGGGCTTGTGCAGAGCCTGGCTGCTGCCATGGAGATGGGTGGAAGGGGACAGAAGAGCAGGCCTGCTGGCAAAGAATCAGAGGGCTGGACAGGCACAGGGATCACTGTCCGGAAATTCGAGGAAGGGCAAGCGCTGGCAGCAAAGACGACACGGGCAATTTGAACTTCAGGAAAAACGGCCACGAATTTACAGAAATAACACATTTATAGACAATAGTGTGGCTACAAGAAGAAAAGATTGCTCGAACTCTAAATTTTACAAGACATGTTTGTTTATTTTTTTGAGATGGAGCCTCGCTCTGTTACCCAGGCTGAAGTTCAGTGGCATAATCTTGGCTCACTGCAGTCTCTGCCTCCCGGGTTCCGGCAGTTCTCCTGCTCAGCCTCCCAAGTAGCTGGGATTACAGGCACCCACCACCATGCCCGGTTAATTTTTGTGTGTGTGTTTTTGGTAGAGATGGAGTTTTGCCATGTTGCCCAGGCTGGTCTCAAACTCTTGACCTCAAGCGATCCGCTTCCAAAGTGGTGGGATTATAGGAGTGAACCGCTGTGCCTGGCCCGCAGTGCATATTTAATACGAAGTCATTATTTCATGCTTACTGAATTTGTAAGGGAGTGTTTTCAGTCTTGAGACTCAGTGCTGGCAGAGTTACATCAATGGTGCATGGCAGTATAAAATCCTCAGCCCCTTTTCTAGAAGGATTTAGCTACACATATTACATATATGCCAGGAAGCAGGAAAATGATGGTCATGAACCAGCTCTAAGAATTCATGTAGAGAGCTAGGCTTGATGGCTCACACCTGTAATTTCACCACCTTTGGAGGCTGAAGTAGGCGGATCACTTGAGCCCAGGAGTTTGAGACCAGCCTGGGCAACATGGTGAAACCCTGTATCTATAAAAAATTTAAAAATAAAAATAATGGCCAGCACGGTGGCTCATGCCTGTAATCCCAGCAGTTTGGGAGGCCGAGGCAGGCGGATCACGAGGTCAGGAGATCAAGACCATCTGGGCCAACAAGGTGAAACCCTGTCTCTACTAAAAATACAAAAAAATTAGCTGGGCATGGCAGCACACGCCTGTAGTCCCAGCTACTTCGGAGGCTGAGGCAGGAGAATTTCTTGAACCCAAGAGGGGAGATTGTAGTGAGACGAGATTGCACCACTACACCACAGCCTGGGTGACAGTGCAAGACTCTTGACTCAAAATAAGTAAATAAATAGATAAATAAATATAAAAATAATTAGCCAAGCGTGGCAGTACATGTCTGTAGTCCCAGCTACTCGGGAGGTTGAGGTGGGAGGATTGCTTGAGCTCAGGAGGTGGAGGCTCCAGTGAGCCAAGATTGTGTCACTGTACTCCAGCTGAGTGACAGAGCCAGACCCTATCTCAAAAAAAAAAAATGTGGCGAGACATGGGAAGAGTTCAGCTGTATGTTCCTCACAGTGAGATCTTTCATTGCAGAAGAATGGAAAGAATCAAAATGTCCAGTACTAGCTGAACAGATAAGGCTGTGGTGGCCTACCCCCTCATTGGCTTTCACTGGAATATTCTGCAGCAGGGCAGAAAAAATGAGGATTTAATTTGAAGTACAAACAGCAGAATACTGTGATTTCAGTTCTGCCGGTCTCAAAATTAAATCTCATTTGTAAGGCAGGCGGTATTGTGGGAGGATGCCTCTAATGTATTTAATTCCCAGAGTGTTTATGCAGTGGGGGGAAGGCACCATCAAGATGGGAGAATGTTTTCAGTCCTGAGACTCAGTGCTGGCAGAGTTACATCCGTGGTGCATGGCAGTATGAAACCCGCAGCCCCTTTTCTAGAAGGATTTAGCTACACATATTACACATAGGCCGGGAAGCAGGAAAATGATGGTCGTGAACCATTTGTAAGAATTTATGTGGAGAGCCAGGCTTGGTGGCTCACACCTGTAATCTCACTACTTTCGGGGGCAGATCACTTGAGCCCAGGCAGCCCTCCATCAGTGTGGCAGGATGGGAGGGACCGACACAGAAGAGCTTGCTTGTGGTCGCTGCTGTTAGGGTGACCACGGGCAGGGGCAGCAGTTGCTGCCACCATACTCCATTGACACGTCAGGACAGGTCTCCTTGCACTTGGCTCAAACAACCCCAGGCCGAGGCTCAGCAGGCAGCAGAAGCACCATATGTCTGCTAAGCGGGGTCCCATCCACACTGCAGCACTGCCGCTTGTTACCAAGCGTACCGCTAAGTCCAGGGAAAGAGGCAGAACGCCGAATTCACCCCACTTACTGAAAACTGAGTGCGTGCCTCATAAATATGCGAGATACATAAATACTCCTGACCTCAGATGATCCTCCCACCTCAGCCTCACAAAGTGCTGGGATTACAGGTGTGAGCCACCACGCCCAGCCAAAAAATAGAAAAATTGAGAAGTATGGCATAATGGCCAGCCACAGTGGCTCACGCCTCTAATCCTAGCACTTTGGGAGGCCAGGTGGATCACGTGAGGTCAGGAGTTCGAGATCAGGCTGGCCAGCATGGTCAAATAGCCGGGTGTGGTACCAGGCACCTGTAATCCCAGCTATTCAGGAGGCTGGGGCAGGAGAATCATTTGAACCCAGGAGGTGGAGGTTGCAGTGAGCTGAGATCATGCCATTGTACTCCAGCCTGGCTGACAGGGTGAGTGAGACTCCATCTCAAAAACGAACAACAAAATAGAACAAGTGTAACAGTATGCAGCATCTCTAACCTTGTGCTTCGTGGCCACTACCAAGTCTATAACGTTTTTTTTTGTTTTTTTTTTTTTTGAGACTGAATTTCGCTCTTCTTACCCAGGCTGGAGTGCAATGGCGTGATCTCGGCTCACCGCAACCTCCGCCTCCTGGGTTCAGGCAATTCTCCTGCCTCAGCCTCCTGAGTAGCTTGGATTACAGGCACGAACCACCATGCCCAGCTAATTTTTTGTATTTTTAGTAGAGACGGGGTTTCACCATGTTGACCAGGATGGTCTTGATCTCTTGACCTCGTGATCCACCCGCCTCGGCCTCCCAAAGTGCTGGGATTACAGGCGTGAGCCACCGCGCCCGGCCTCTATAAGGGTTATTTAGATACAGTACTGTGGTACTGTGACAGTGGATCTGATCACTGAGACGGCTGCTGAGGGACTGACGGGTGGGGAGCGTCTACACCGTGGATGCGCTGGACAAAGGGAGATGTCACCTCCTGGGCAGGTCGGAGCAGGTCGTTGGAAGATTTCATCACGCTACTCAGAACAGCGTGCAGTTCAAAACCTATGACTTGTTCATTTCTGGAATTTTCCATTTAATATTTTCGGACCCCACTTGACTTCAGGCAACTGAAACCATGGGATGCAAAAAACCATGGATGGAGGTGCTACCGCCATCTCCCTTACACAGTTGAGTAAACTGAGGCACAGAAGAAAACTAAGTAGCCCCAGAGTACATAGGAAATGGCAGAACTGAGGTGAAAAGCAGAGCAGGGGGCTGTAGAGTTAAACTGCTCTTCATTCCCGTGGCACTAGGCCTGGCTGAGCAGCCAGAGGCGTTGCTTTGTCCTCTGCTGTGTGGCTAGAGGACAGCCATGCCTGTGCCGTGCCGTCTGTTCGTTTCTGTCTGTGTGAATAAAGGCTTTGTGAGACACCCTTACCCTCTGTGGACGCATACCCTTGGCCGCCTGGCCAGCTCCCCTGTGGGCTGGAGCAGCAGCATCAGCTAAGCCACCAGGTGGCCTGCGCTCTGCTGGAGGTGGAGGTGGTGCTGCAGGGGGAGGTAGTCTGCAGGGGAGGCAAGTAGAGAGCACCCTGGGTAGGGGCTGAGCATGGCCCCTGCACCTCTACATGGGAAGTGCTGGAGATGCAGGCGCCCCGAGGCCAGAGCCTAGCGCTCTTACAAGAGACCTCAGCTCCTGTTCAGGGACTGGGGCTTCTAAGCCAGAGTGCTCCTCCTGCACCCAGCACCCTGGATGTGGTTTCATTCCCTGGTCCCTGAGCCATAGCTGAGAGCATGAGACTGGCCCCTGGCTGCTCTGGGGACCCTACTTCAGGGGAGCCCTGCTACTCCCTGTAAGAGGCTGTGAGTCCTGTCCTGTGGCCTTTCTAGGTCTCATGCATGTGGGTGAGCCCTGAGAGGGTCGCCACACTGGGAGCGCCCCAAAGGCAGGCCCTGGGGTCCCGTGTGTTAACAGACCACCAGCGTCCAGGGATGGAGCAGTCAGGCGGGGACCTGTCCCAGGAATGGGCAGGCTGTTAACCCAGGATGAGTTCGAGTTAGGATACATCTCGTTCCTGTGTAGTGGTGCTCACGGTTCCTCTAGGATCTGCAGGAAGTACTGGAGTGTGCATGACGGAACACGTCACTCAGTGTGAATGGTGTAGACAGCTGCCTGGGTCTGTAGTCACCTGTGAAGAAACTGAGTTACGCTGTGATCTTTAGATACCATTCATGTGCCATAAAATTCACCCTGCCTTTTTTTTTTTGAGACAGAGTCTCCTTGTCACGCTCGGCCTAAATCTACCCTTTTAATTTATTTATTTATTTGTTTGTTGGATTTATTTTTATTTTATTTATTTATTTATTTATTTATTTATTTATTTATTTGAGGCGGAGTTTCGCTCTTGTTACCCAGGCTGGAGTGCAATGGCGTGATCTCGGCTCACTGCAACCTCCGCCTTCTGGGTTCAAGCAATTCTCCTGTCTCAGCCTCCCAAGTAGCTGGGACTACAGGTGCGCACCACCATGCTCAGCTGATTTTTGTATTTTTAGTAGAGACGGGGTTTCACCATGTTGACCAGGATGGTCTCGATCTCTTGACCTTGTGATCCACCCGCCTTAGCCTCCCAAAGTGCTGGGATTATAGGCATGAGCCACCACGCCGGGCCTTATTTTTATTTATTTATTTTTTTACAGACGGGGTTTCACCATGTTGGTCAGGCTGGTCTTGAACTCCCGACCTCAGGTGATCCAACTCGGCCTCCCAGAGTGCTGGAATTACAGGCGTGAGCCACTGCGCCAGGCCTAAATTTACCCTTTTAAACTATATAAAATTCAGTGGCTTTTATAGTCACAAGATTGTACAACTATCATCACTATCTAATTCTGAACATTTTCATCACCTCAAAAAGAAACCCTGTGCCCATTAGCAGCCAGTCTCAATTCCTGGCTCCCCTAACCCAGCAGCCCACTTTCTATCTCTGGATTTGCCTATTCTGGACATTTCCAGATAAATGGAAACATACAATATGTGGTCTTTTGTGTCTACGTTTTTTCACTTCATAATGTTTTCAAGGTTCATATATGTTGCATCATGTATTAGTACTTTGGAGATTTTTTATGGCCTAATAATATTCTACTATACGGATATACCGTGTTTTATCTACTTACTAGTTGATGAATATTTGGATTATTTCTCCTCTTTGACTATTATCAATTATGCTACTGTGAATAATCGTGTATATACCTACAGATTGAGTTGCTGAGTTAAACGTCTTTTTGTCCAGGTGCAGTGGCTCATGCCTTGTAATCTCAGCTCTTTGAGAGGCCGAGTCGGGCAGATCACTTGAGGTCAGGAGTTCAAGACCAGCTTGACCAACTTGGTGAAATCCCATTTCTACTAAAAATACAAAAAATTAGTTGGGCATGGTGGTGGGCACCTGTAATCCCTGCTACTCAGGAAGCTGAGGCTGGAGCATCTCTGGAACCCAGGATGTGGAAGTTGCAGAGAACTGAGATCACACCACTGTACTCCAGCTTAGGAGACAGCAAGACTCGGTCTCAAAAAAAAAAAAAAATCGCTGGGTGCAGTGGCTTACTCCTATAATCCCAGCACTTTGGGAGGCTGAGGTGGGCGGATCACCTGAGGTCAGGAGTTCGAGACCAGCCTGACCAACATGGTGAAATCCTGTCTCTACTAAAAATACAAAAATTAGCCAGGCATAGTGGCAGGCACCTGTAATCCCAGCTACTCGGGAGACTGAGGCAGAAGAATCGCTTGAACCCAGGAAGCAGAGGTTGCAGTGAGCCAAGATCATACCACTGCACTCCATCCTGGGTGAGGGAATGAGGCTCTATCTCAAGAAAAAAAAAAGAGCCTTTTTTCCTCCTGACATCAAATACCTGGTATCTTCTCTAATCCCACTTCTCCAACTCTTCTACACCAGCTAGGTGTCCAACAATTCAGTTCCGATATAACACTGTCTACTTGGAGCTGGTGTCTGATGCCACAGGTTAAAGACCCAGTCCAACAAGATGGCCTCCACTGAGGCAGTCTTTCTCTTTGGAGAAATTCCTGTTTAAATCCTTTGCCAGCTGCAAGTCCTGGGCCACTTGTCCCTCTGACTGACAGGCTATAAATCAGACTGTGACTCCCTCCACAGGATTGATAACTTGCTAGAATGGCTCACAACATTCAGACAGGCGCTTTGCTTCTCTTCCTGGTGTTGAGTATCTTCTCAGGTGCTTGTTGGTTGTTCCTTTATCTTCTTTGGAGAAATTCCTGTTTAAATCCTTTGCCTATTTTAAAATAAGATGATTTGGCCAGGCAAGGTGGCTCACACCTGTAATCTCAGCACTTTGGGAGGCCAAGGCAGGAGAATCATGAGGTCAAGAGTTTGAGACCAGCCTGACCAACATGGTGAAACCCCGTCTCTACTAAAAATACAAAAATTAGCCAGGCATGTTGACACATGACTGTAATCTCAGCTACTCAGGAGGCTGAGGCAGAAGAATTGCTTGAACCTGGGAGGTGGAGGTTGCAGTGAGCTGAGATTGCGCCACTGCACTCCCGCCTGGGGACAGATCTAGAGTCCGTCTCAAAAAAAATGAATAGATAAAATTGGATGATTTATCTTTTTGTTGCTGAGATGAAAGAGTTCTTTACATATTCTTGATACTAGACCCTTATTAGATGGATGATTACAAATGTTTTTCTCCCATTCTATGATAATAAAAACGCATATAGGTTTTGCCTTTTTTCTTGAGACAGAGTCTCACATTGCCGCCAGGATGGTCTCAATCTCCTGACCTCGTGATCCGCCAGCCCTCGGCCTCTCAGTGCTGGGATTACAGATGTGAGTCACCATGCCAGCCCTTCTTTGTTTCCCCCAAGAGACAGGGTCTGGCTCTGTTGCCCAGGCTAGAGTGCAGTGGTATGAAAATGGCTCACTGCAACCTTGGCTCAAGTGACCTTCCTTCCCCGGCCTCCTGAGTAGCTAGGACTACAGGCACACACCACCATACCTGGCTCATTTTTTTATTTTTTGGAGAGATTAGGTCTTGTTATGTTGCCCAGGCTAGTCTTGAACTCCTGGTCCCAAGTGATCCTCTCACCTTAGCCGCCCAAGTAGCTGAGATTATAGGCATGCACCCACAAGCCTAGCTAATCCTTTTAATTTTCTTGATAGTGTCCTTTGAAGCACAAAAGTTTTTAATTTTTATGAAATGGAGGGTTTTTTTGCTTGTGTTTGAGGTGTCATATTTAAGAAATACTACTTAATTTGAGATGATGAAGAGTTGCATCTGTTTTCTTGAAGAGTTTTTCTTTTATAGTTTTAGTCCTTATGTTTAGATTTTTTTATTGACCTTGAGTTAACTCTTGTTTTTATGGTGTGAGGTAGGGGTTCAGCTTATTCCTTTGCATGTGGTTATCCAGCTAGTTGTTCCAGCACCATTTGTTAAAAAGACTATTTCCTCCCTCATTGAATTGTCTTGGCACCCTCAATGAAAATCACTTACCCACAAATGTTTGGGTTTACTTCTAGACTCAAAGTTTGATTGCATTGATCTGCATGCCTGTCCTTATGCCAGCACCGTACTGCCTTGATTACTGTTGTTTGGTAGTAAGTTTTGAAATTGAGAAGTGTGAGTCTTCCAACTTTGTTCATCTTTGATCAAGGTTGTTCTAGCCATTGGGGTTCTTTGCATTTCCATATGAATTTGAGATTGTCTGTTTCTGCAAAAAAAGAAAAAACCCAGCTGGGATTTTGATAAAGATTGTTCTGAATCTGCACATCAATTTAGGGTGTATTGCCATCTTAACAGTATTAAGTCTTCCAAATCATGAACATGGTATATCTTCCCATTTATTTAAAAGGTCTTCTTTCATTTCTTTCCACTCTATTTTGTGTTTTGTTTTGTTGTGAGTCAGGGTCTCGCTCTGTCACCGGGCTGGAATACAGTGGTGGGATTTTGGTTCACTGAAACCTTTACCCCCCCACGCTCAAGCAGTCCTTCCAGGTCAGCCTCTTGAGTAGTTGGGACCACAGGTCTACACCACCAGGCCCAGCTATTTTTTAAATATATTTTTGTAGAGACAAGGTTTCGTCATGTTGCCCAGGCTGGTCCCAAATTCCTGAGCTTAAGCAATCCTCTGCCTTGGCCTCCCAAAGTACTGGGATTACAGACATGAGCCATCACTCCTGGCCTACTTTATATATATATATAAATTTTTTTTTTTTTTTGAGACAGAGTCTCACTCTGTTGCCAGGCTGGAGTGCAGTGGCACCATCTTGGCTCATTGCAACCTCCATCTCCTGGGTTCAAGCCATTCCTCTGCCTCGGCCTCCCAAGTAGCTGGGACTACAGGCTCATGCCACCACACCCAGCTAATTGTTGTATTTTTAGTAGACATGGCATTTCACCATGTTGGCCAAGATGGTCTGTATGTCTTGACCTCATGATCTGCCCTCCCACCTTAGCCTCGCAAAGTGCTGGGATTACAGGCACCGTGCCCAACCTATTCCTAATCTTTTATTATTTTTGATACTATCGGAAGTAGAATTGTTTTCTTTTTTTTTTTTTTTTTGGAGACGGAGTTTCGCTCTTGTTACCCAGGCTGGAGTGCAATGGCGCGATCTCGGCTCACCGCAACCTCCGCCTCCTGGGTTCAGGCAATTCTCCTGCCTCAGCCTCCCAAGTAGCTGGGATTACAGGGACACGCCACCATGCCCAGCTAATTTTTTGTATCTTTAGTAGAGACGGGGTTTCACCATTTTGACCAGGTTGGTCTCGATCTGATGACCTCGTGATCCACCAGCCTCGGCCTCCCAAAGTGCTGGGATTACAGGCGTGAGCCACCGCGCCCGGCAATTGTTTTCTTAATTTCTTTTTCAGACTATTCATTGCTAGTATATAGAAATATGATCGATGTTTGCATGTTGGTCCTGTATATATCCTGCAAGCTTGCTGAACTCATTTATTAGCTCTAATAATGTTTTTTGTTTATCCTTTTTCCTATGACTTAATGTAGGTCAGAAAACAACATTGAATGCAGAAGAAATGGCAGACTTTTACAAGGAATTTTTAAGTAAAAATTTTCAGAAGCACATGTATTATAATAGGTAGGTATTTACTCTTTTCCTGAAAATTTGAATAGCACATCCAGATTAGGTAGGAGCATTTTCTTTTTTTTTTTTTTTTGAGATGGAGTTTCACTCTTGTTACCCAGGCTGGAGTGCAGTGGTGCAATCTCAGCTTACTGCAGCCTCCGCCTCCTGGGTTCAAGCAATTCTCCTGCCTCAGCCTCCCGAGTAGCTGGGACTACAAGCGTACACCACCATGCCCAGCTAATTTTTGTATTTTTAGTAGAGACGGGGTTTCACCATGTTGACCAGGATGGTCTTGATTTCTCAACCTCGCGATCCACCCGCCTCTGCCTCCCAAAGAGCTGGGATTATAGGTGTGAGCCACCGCGCCCAGCTAGGAGTATTTTCTTACCTGAATTTAACAACATTCCATTCACATTTATATCAACTTTATTTTTGAAGTGACTGCAGTGGCTTAAAAAGATACCAGTTTTTTTAGGTCGGGCATTGTGGCTCATGCCTGTAATCCTAACACTTTGGGAGGTTGAGGCGGGCAGATCATGAGGTCAGGAGATCAAGATCATCCTGGCTAATGTGGTGAAAACCCATCTCTACTAAAAATACAAACAATTAGCTGGGCATGGTGGCACACACCTGTAGTCCCAGCTACTTGGGAGGCAGAGGCAGGAGAATCACTTGAACCCAGGAGGCAGAGGTTGCACTGAGCTGAGATTGCACCATTGTACTCTAGCCTGGGCAACAGAGCAAGACTCTGTCTCAAAAAAAAAAAAAAAAAGACTGAAATGGAGCTGAAGGTAGAATCAACTAAACCCAAATGTTGGAAATTCCTCAAAAAAAATGGTCCAGTTTCTTCAACAGGTAACTAGAATTCCAAAAGTTAAAAAGGAAGGTGGGGTCTTGAATTTTGGACAAGTAGAGAAAATGGAACAGTAACTGCATATTAGTTTGTATTAATAAATTATTGTACATTTTGCACAGAATTATAATATTGTGATCATGTGCTTTTTTAAAAAATGTTTTAGCTGGTTACAGATATATAATGGCTTATATTTACAGGTGAAATAATAGGACATGATATCTGAGATTTGCTTTAAAATATTTGTAGGTTGGATGCAGTGGCTCACACCTGTAATCCCATAACTTTGGGAGGCCAAGGTGGGTGGATCATTTGAGGCTAGGAGTTCAACACCAGCCTGGGCGACATAGTGAAACCTTGTCTCTCCAAACCTTGTCTCTCTACCACACTACCAGGCGTGGTAGTGTGTGCCTGTAGTTCCAGCTACTTGGAAGGCTGAGCTAGAAGGACCACTTGAGCCCGGGAGGTTCAGGACAGTGAGCTGAGATCCCGCCTAGATGACAGAGTGAGACCCTGGCTCAAAAATAAAATAAAATAATATATATATAACAGTTACAGAGACTGATGGGCAGGTGACGCCAGACCTCAAGAATATCAATAAGGGTTAGGCAGGTGGCTCATACCTGTAATCCCAGCACTTTGGGAGGCCAGGGCGGATGGATTGCTTGAGCCCAGGAGTTTGAGACCAGGCTGGACAACATGGTAAAACTCTGTCTCTACAAAAAAATACAAAAATTAGCTGGGTATGGTAGCATGCACTTGTAGTCCCAGCTACAGGAGGCTGAGGCAGGAGGATCCCTTGAGCCCAGGAGGTGGAGGTTGCAAGGAGCTGAGATACCACTACTGCACTCCAGCCTGGGCCATAGAGTGAGACCCTGTCTAAAAAGAGAGAAAGAACGTCAATATGGTCAAAAGCTGGATGGGCTTAGTGAGGGACAGTCTGACCTAAAGATCAGTCCTGAAATATCTGGATCCTATTTCTAAGGTCGTCATGTATTACTTGGAATTAGTTAAGTCATTCAAATAAGCAAGTATCATCTTTCCCTGGTCTTTGGACACATAGCTTGTTTACACTATCTCTGATAGGCTTCGTGTTTTTTCTCTTACCCAAGATCAGGCTTTAGAGGAGCCCGGTCCCCATCCCCACCTCCTGCCCCTGCCTTCCCTGTGGCAACAGCAGAAGCCTGATTGGCCTTTTCACGTGAATGTCGCAGAATCAGGCGGTCTGTGCTAGTGAAGCGGAACATGGCTTTTCCTTGAAGAACTGTGATCCCCATGGGCTGCCGGTTTTCTTTCCTTAGAGGCACTTATTTACTTTGGGCACTGCTCCTCACGACAGTATCACTGAAGTAGGAGGCGGAAAGGTGGTCTGCAGGTGGCAAGGAGCTTTCTGTCCTGCCATGCAAAGCCTCCATAGTGGTCGTGGCCCTCTCACACTCCTGGAATGCGGCCAGCCCAAGAGGCCTGGAGTTTCCAAGGGCTGTCTTGGATCTTTTAGCAAAAATAAAAGGAGGCTGAGGCAGGAGAATTACTTGAACCCAGGAGGCGGAGGCTGCAGTGAGCCAAGATTATGCCACTGCACTCCAGCCTGGGCAACTGAGCAAGACACCCTCTCAAAAAGAAAAAAACACCGAAGGAGGATGGCAGCAGCCTCCAGAAACAGAAGGTTGGGGAGGGCTCCAGGCATTGCCAGGGGGCCTCACTCAGCCTGAAAAGAAGCAGGCCTCTCTGAGGCCTCTCTGGGTAGTTTGGCTTTAACAAGGGCGGGGAAAGGCAGAGGCGGTGGTGAGGGCAGAGGCCTGGTCAGTTGAACTCACGTTGGCTGAGAGCTGCCCCTGGGCCAGGGCACCAAGCCCCAGTTCCTGCTGCCGTGTCACCTGTGCATCCTGTTTCTCTGCAGAGACTGGTACAAGCGCAACTTTGCCATCACGTTCTGCATGGGAAAAGTGGCTCTGGAAAGGATGTGGAACAAGCTCAAACGGAAACACGCGAAGATGAGCAGCTAGGAGTCCCCATGACCCAGCCGGAGTCCAGCTTTCCATGGGAAGCAGATGGTCAGAGGAGCTCCTTTCACAGGGGCTGAGAAAAACTGAAGTGATCCCAAGAAGCCCACATCTTCCTAAGGGGGCCGTGGCCTGTCTGGGGACAGGGTGGGTCCCGCTGATGTGGGCTCTAGGCCAGCTTGTTGTCATGGACATGGCATTAAGGCCCAAGCACTGGGTGTCCGTTTTCTGTGTTTCGAATTACACCAATTCAAAACAGAGCTATTTCAAAATATCGGCCAGGCGCGCTGGCTCACGCCCTTAATCCCAGCACTTTGGGAGGCCTAGGCGGGTGGATCACTTGAGGTCAGGAGTTCGAGAGCAGGCTGGACAACATGGCAAAAACCCATCTCTACAAAAAATTAGCCAGGCGTGGTGGCACGCACCTGTAATCCCAGCTACTCAAGGCTGAGGCACGAGAATTGCTTGAACCCAGGAGGTGGAGGTTGCAGTGACCGAGATCATACCACTGTACTCCAGCCTAGGAGACCAAGTGAGACTTCGTATCAAATCAATAAATGAAATAAAAATATGAATGAACCTTTACAGAATCAAAAAGCTTGCTGACGGGAATGATTTGGAAGCTGGCTGCCAAGTGCCGCATGCTGGCTTCGGGGTCAGACCACCCTCGCTGTGAGTCAGCTGATGGGTCCTCACCGGCTGCTCCCTGAATGCGGTCTGGTGTGAGGACACGAAAGCAAGTGCCATTTTATTACATGCCAAAACGTTTAACTTGATTCTTGGTGTTACCTGTGTCAGCAGATTCTTCAGTGCTGTAAGCAGATTAACAAGAAACAGCAGCACTTATTTTCCTCTTTCCTTAAACATGAAGATCAAATGGCCAGGCGTGGTGGCTCCCAACTCCTCACCTCATGTAATCCCACCAGTTTGGGAGGCCAAGGCAAGCAAATCAGTTGAGCTTGGGAGTTCGAAACCAGTCTTGGCAACATGGTGAAACCCTGCCTCTACAATAAATGCGGAAATTAGCTGTGTATAGTAGCACAGCCTGTAGTCCCAGCTACTCCAGAGGCTGAGCTTCAAGGATTGATTGAGCCAGGGAGGTCCAGACTGCAGTGAGCCAAGATCCCACCACTGGGTGACAGAGCCAGATCCTGTCTCAAAAAAACAAAAAAAGGCCAAGCAAGGTGGCTCACGCCTGTAATCTCAGCAATTTTGGGTGACCGAGGTAGGCGGATCACCTGAGGTCAGTTCGAGACTAGCCTGGCCAACATGGTGAAACCTCGTCTCTACAGTAATGATGGAGGGCGCCTGTAATCCCAGCTACTTGGGAGGCTGAAGTGGGAGAATCACTTGAACCCACGTGTTGGAGGTTACAGTGAGCTGAGATTGCACCACTGCACTCCAGCCTGGGTGACAGAGCAAGACTCCATCTCAAAAAAAAAAAAAGATTATTCTAACTCAAAAATTGGCTGTTTTTTTAAATTAGGTTAATATAATTTTAATAGCCATATTCAAGTAAAGTATTTCTGTGGGCTTTTAAATATTTACAAAATAAAGCTTATCTCAGTGATGTGTTTTATACCACTTTTCCCACAAACATGCATGTTTGTTAAAATCCCCAATATTTTAAATACTTTAATTTGGACTTTATTATTACTATTATTATTTTTAGAGACGGGGTTTCACCATGTTGGTCAGGCTGGTCTCGAACTCCTGACCTGAAGTGATCTGCCTGCCTCGGCCTCCCAAAGTGCTGGAATTACAGGCGTGAGCCACTGCTCCTGGCCTTAATTTGGACTTTAAAAGGAAAATAAAATTGGCCGGGCGCGGTGGCTCAAGCCTGTAATCCCAGCACTTTGGGAGGCCGAGGCGGGTGGATCACGAGGTCAAGAGATTGAGATCATCCTGATCAACATGGTGAAACCCCGTCTCTACTCAAAATACAAAACATTAGCTGGGCATGGTGGCGCGTGCCTGTAATTCCAGCTACTCAGGAGGCTGAGGCAGGATAATTGCCTGAACACAGGAGGCGGAGGTTGCGGTCAGCCGAGATCGCGCCATTGCACTCCAGCCTGGGTAACAAGAGTGAAACTCTGTCTCAAAAAAAAAAAAGGAAAATAAAATTGAGTCTGTCTCTCCCACTTTGTGTGTGGGTAGTGTTTGTAGGCAGTGAGTTTTACCTGCTCATATTCACTGAAAAAAGCCGGATGTGGCTATGAGAAGTTCAGCAGGGCTTCCGAGGGCTGTCTCAGGTCAGTGACAACAGGACAGCTAATGCCTTTCCTGGTTTTTGTTTTGTTTTGAGACAGTCTTACCCTGTCACCCAGGCTGGAGTACAGTGGCGAGACCTCTGCTCACTGCAGCCTCCACCTCCTGGGTTCAAGCGATTCTCCTGCCTCAGCCTCCGAGTAGTGGGATTACAGGCGCGCGCCACACACCCAGCTGATTTTTGTATTTTTACTAGAGATAGGGTTCCTCCATGTTGGCCAGGCTGGTCTGGAACTCCTGACCTCAGATGATCCACCTGACTCGGCCTCCCAAAGTGCTGGGATTACAGGCATGAGCCACTGTGCCCCGGCCTTCCTTGTTTTTATTTAATCTTACTAAGGGACAGGAAGCCACACCTGCCTGCAAGCCTCAGCTCCCTTGATGCCATCCCGTAGCTCTGGCAGAGCCCCCATCAGGGCTCCAAGTGGCATCAGGTACAGCATTTGCTCTGCACAAATACTGGAGTTACCATGCTTAATAGGAGCATCTTCCAAACAAACCTGCCCAGGTGAAGGCCGCTGTGTGAGGAGCACCTTTGGGAGCTGCGGTGGAGGATCCAGGCTTGCCCACACTCATGCTGCTCTTTAAAGGAAACAGAATTGTGTCAGCGCTGCAGAGAAGCCTTGCCTTGGGGCAGCAGTGCTCCCCTGCTTCTGTTCCTTGCCCCTGAGAGGACAAAGCTTGAGAGCTGTTTTCTGACAAGCCCTTCAGTCTGCTTCCAGCGTGGGGAAATGGCTGCTTCCAAGCCTTTGTGCCTCAGGCTCACGCTGCGGCTTCCACCCCCAGCAGAGGAGTAAGCCACAGAAGGCCCTTTGTTCCGTACATGTGCAAGGAGTATTTTAGACTTCTGATTAGCAGGGAAACCATGCAACTCCTGGCAGATTGTATGACAAAGATTTCTGTTTGCTGCCTTTTTTATTTTTTATTTTTTGCTACCAGCATTGTTTTTTCTGTTGTTTTTTTTTAAAAAAAAAAAAAAAAAAAAAAAAACATAAGCAAGGCCGGGTTCGGTGGCACATACCTGTAATCCCAGCACTTGGGAGGTCGATTTGGGGGATCACAAGGTCAGGAGTTCAAGACCAGCCTGGCCTGCATGAGGAAACCCCGTCTCTACTAAAAATAAAAAAATTAGCCAGGCATGGTGGTGCACACCTGTAATCCCGGCTACTTGGGAGTCTGAGGCAGGAGAATCGCTTGGACCCGGGAGGCAGAGGTTGCAATGAGCTGAGATCATGCCACTGCACTCAAACAGATGAGAGTCCATCTCAAAAACAAACAAAAATAGCTCTATTCTGTTGTCATTTTTTAAGTAAAAATTGTAAGTGTATGTCTGGTTAGGAAATCGGAGCAGAATAGGAAGGAGTAGACAACAAAGGAATAGGCTTCTTTTCTAAAACCAGAATTAATTTTCCTGAAGGGGAGCTGAGGTTCCTGCTCTGAAAGGTCCCTGATTGGGAGGCAGCTGGTAGAGTTTGGGGTCTGGGTACCACTGGCATTTTCTACCTGTGGCCCACTGGGTTTGCCTTGCCAGAGTCTTGTTAGATTCCCTTTCAGGCTCCCCTATGCTTGTATTTTTTTTCTTTTTCTTTTTCTTTTCTTTTTTTTTTTTTTGAGACGGAGTTTCGCTCATGTTACCCAGGCTGGAGTGCAATGGCGTGATCTCGGCTCACCGCAACCTCCGCCTCCTGGGTTCAGGCAATTCTCCTGCCTCAGCCTCCTGAGTGGCTGGGACTACAGGCTCGTGCCACCACACCCAGCCCATTTTTGTATTTTTACTAGAGACGGGGTTTCTCCATGTTGGTCAGGCTGGTCTCAAACTCTCTACCTCAGGTGATCTGCCTGCCTCGGCCTCCCAAAGTGCTGGGATTACAGGGATAAGGCACTGCACCCGGCCTATTTTTGCCTTTTAACATAGATCCCTTCTGAACTGTGTGCTACAGCATCTTCCTTCCTCTCCAGAGTATTTTCCTCTTGTGCATGCTCCGCAGTGATCAGCGCATCAGCCTTCCTTACGGACCGCTGAGGGCAGGGCTGAGCCACCCCTGCCTCCTGGTGGATGGTGCTCTCGTGACCATTGTGGGCCACACCCCTTCCACCCGGTCCCACCTGCTGACCAGCTGTTCTGGCTGCTCCCTCAACTGTAGGCTGCAAGCATTCGAAGGGAGGAGACGTGGGGGAATGGTTAAAATCTATCGACGTTCATTCAGCCAAGAAATACCGAGCGCCTGCTCTGCTGGGCACGAGGACCCCAATGTCGGTAGTTTATGGTTGCTCCCCATGATGCGTGTGCAGACTAGCAGGATTTAAGGTAAAAGAATTAAGACCCCACCAGAATGTTTTACAGAATCAGCTGACTGGACTCATGTTTACATCCCAGTTAATCATGGACTTTAATTAGATTCTTAGCTTTCAATTGCAGAAGGCTCTCCACTCACAGTGTACAGCAATTCTAAGTGCTCATTAATAAAAATGATCTTTTTTTGAGACGGAGTCTGACTCTGTCGCCCAGGCTGGAGTGCAGTGACTCCATCTCGACTCACGGCAACCTCTGCCTTCCAGGTTCAAACGGTTCTCCTGCCTCAGCCTCCTGAGTAGCCTACAGTCCTCCTGGGACTGTAGGCACGCTCCACCACGCCCGGCTAATTTTTGTATTTTTTGTGGAGATGGGCTTTCACCGTGTTGGTCAAGCTGCTCTCAAACTCCTGATCTCATTGTCTGCTCTCCTGGGCTTCCCAAAGTGCTGGGATTACAGGCGTGAGCCACCACGCCTGGCCAAAAATGATTTCTTGCTATGTCATAACAAAAGCACTGTTAAATAGCCCAATTTTAAGATGTGAAATTTCTTTTTCTTTTCTTTTTTTTTTTTTTTGAGACAGGGCATTACTCTGTCTCCTAGGCTGGAGTACAGTGGTACGATCTCTGCTCACTACGACCTCTGCCTCCCAGGCTCAAGCAATCCTCCTGCCTCAGCCTCCTGAGTAGCTCGGACTACAGGCGCTGGCCACCACGCCCACCTAATTTTCATACTTTTTGTAGAGACGGGGTTACACTATGTTGCCCAGGCTGGAATTCCTGGGTTTAAGCAATCCTTCCACCTCATCCTCTCAAAATGCTGGGATTTCAGGCATGAGCCACCCCTCCCAGCCAAGACATGAAATTTCAAGTAGAAATGTACAGACAACTAACTATATGAGCCCTTCAAAGTATTTGTCATGCCTCACCTATCTGGAGTCTCAGGTTGTGAATGCCCTCACAACGACTCCCCACTCCACAAAGATGTGGCTCCCCTGCGAAGCTGCAGAGTCTCCCCTGGCTGGATAGGTGCCCCTGCTCTGTGCCCCTCAGTGCTCTGGACAAGCCTCAGTCATTTACAGAACTCTGGCCCAGCAAGGTGGCTCATGTCTGTAATCCCAGCACTTTGGGAGACTGAGGTGGGTGGATGACCTCAGGTCAGGAGTTCGAGACCAGCCTAGACCCAGCATGGCAAAAACCCATCTCTTAAAAAAAAATGCAAAAATTGGCCGGGCGCGGTGGCTCAAGCCTGTAATCCCAGCACTTTGGGAGGCCGAGGCGGGTGGATCACGAGGTCATGAGATCGAGACCATTCTGGTCAACATGGTGAAACCCCGTCTCTACTAAAGATACAAAAAATTAGCTGGGCATGGTGGCGTGTGCCTGTAATCCCAGCTACTTGGGAGGCTGAGGCAGGAGAATTGCCTGAACCCAGGAGGCGGAGGTTGTAGTGAGCCGAGATCGCGCCATTGCACTCCAGCCTGGGTAACAAGAGTGAAACTCCGTCTCAAAAAAAAAAAAAAAAAAATGCAAAAATTAGCCAGGTGTAGTGGTGGGCATCTGTAATCCCGGCTACTCAGGAGGCTGAGGCAGGGGAATCATTTGGACCTGGGAGATCGCGCTGCTGCACTCCAGCCTGAATACAGAGTGAGACTCTGTCTCAAAAAATATATATATACACAAACACACCCCCCCCTTTTTTTTTTTTTTGAGATGGAGTCTTGCTCTGTTGCCACCACATCTGGCTAATTTTTTAGTATATTTAGTAAAGACAGGGTTTTACCATGTAGGCCAGGCTGGTATTGAACTCCTGACCTCGTGATCCACCCGCCTCAGCCTCCCAAAGTGCTGGGATTATAGGCGTGAGCCACCACGCCCAGCCCAAAGAACCCTTAAAATTCAACAATATGCAGACAGACAGCCTGAGTAAAAAGTAGGCAAAAGGCCTCAACAGACACCACCAAAAAGATACGTAGGTGTCAGGTAACAAGTCATTAGAGAAACAGCCAGACATGGTGGCTCACAACTGTAATCCCACACTTTGGGAGACTGAGGTGGGCAGCCATGGACAACGTGGGGAAACCCTGTCTCTACTAAAAATAAAAAAAAAATGACCGGGTTATGGTGTCTCACACCTGTAATCCTAGCATTTTGGGAGGCTGAGGTGGGCGGATCACCTGAGATCAGGAGTTCAAGACCAGCCTGGTCAACATGATGAAACCCTATCTCTACTAAAATATAAAAATTAGTCGAACGTGATAGAGGGTGCCTGTAATCCCAGCTACTCGGGAGGCTGAGACGGGAGAATCACTTGAATGCAGGAGACGGCAATTGCAGTGAGCTGAGACTGTGTCATTGCACTCCAGATTGGGCAGGTGAGACTCCCTCTCAAAAAAAAAAAAAAGTCCAGATGCGGTGGCTCACACTTGTAATCCCAGCACTTTGGGAAGGCAAGGTGGGTGGATCATGAGGTCAGGAGATGGAGACCACCCTGGCCAACATGGTGAAACCCCATCTCTACTAAAAATACAAAAATTAGCTGGGTGTGGTGGTGTATGTTTGTAGTCCCAGCTACTCGGGAGGCTGAGGCAGGAGAATCGCTTGAACCTGGGAGGTGAAGTTTTCAGTGAGCTGAGGTGTCGCCACTGCACTCCAGCCTGGATGACAGAGCAAGACTCTGTCTCAAAAAAAAAAAAAAATCCAGATGTGGTGGACACCTGGGGGTCCCAACTCCTGGGGAGGCTGAGGCATGAGAATCACTTGAACCCAGGAAGCAGAGGTTGCAGTGAGCTGAGATCTTGCCATTGCACTCCAGCCTGGGTGACAGAACCCAAAAAGCCCCAATGCCCCTACAAACCTGGTGGAAAGGCAGCTCATGTTCAAAGCAGTGACTGCTGGGCGAGGCGTCAGAGCCCCAGCATCAGAAAGTGGTCCACTCGCGAGTTGGTAAGAAAAATTTACTGGTGATCGTATAGGTTTGAAAAGAACATTTGGCCAGGCATGGTGGCTGAGGCCTATATGTAATTCCAACATTTTGGGAGGCTGAGGCAGGTGGATCACTTGTGGTCAGGAGTTTGAGAACACCCTGGCCAACATGGCAAAACTCGGTCTCTACTAAAAATACAAAAATTAGCTGGTGTGGTGGCAGGTACCCGTAATCTCAGCTTCTCAGGAGGCTGAGTCAGGAGAATCGCCTGAACCAGGGAGGTGGAGGTTGCAGTGAGCAGAGATTGCACCACTGTACTCCAGGCTGGGCGACAGGAAGACTCTGTCTCAAAAAAAAAAAAAAGGAAAAAGAAAAGAAAAAGGAATGTTTTATTGGAAAGAAAGCACGCTGGCTGGATGCAGTGGCTCACACCTGTAATCCCAGCACTTTGGGAGGCTGAGTTGAGTGGATCACCTGAGGTCAGGAGTTTGAGACCAGCCTGGCAAAACCTCATCTCTACTGAAAATACAAAAATTAGCTGGGAGAGAGAGAGAAAGGAATGCTGAAGAAGAAGCCTCAGTGAATTTTTCCTTAGGGGCATGTATAACCTCAGGGTGGGAGCTTAAGGGTAATTTGGACCACATTAGCGGTGTAGGTCATGATAAATAATTACGTTTGTAGACATTTTGGTGCCTTAATGTCAGCAAGGGTTGCACAGTGAGTTTTGACTCATGCATGACTTTGCATGCATTCCGGAGAGCTATAGAGATTCTAGTTACTTAGAAATGTTTGGGAAAGGGCCAGGCAAGGTGGCTCATGCCTATAATCCCAGCACTTCGGGAGCCCTAGGCAGGTGGATCACCTGAGGTTAGGGGTTCGAGAGCAGCCTGGCCAACATGGTGAAACCCCATCTCTACAAAATACAAAAAGTTAGATGAACGTGGTGGCAGGCGCCTGTAATCCCAGCTACTCAGGAGGCTGAGAAAGGAGAATCGAACCTGGTAGTGGAGGTTGCAGTGAGCCGAGACTGTGCCATTGCACTCCAATCCGGGCAGCAAGAGTGAAACTATTTCAAAAAATAAAAAAACGTAAGGAATTTTTGGGAAGGAAACCTAGAACCAGCTGCCTGCTTTAGATAATAGGGAGCCTGATTGCTTGCGAATTCCTTGGATGAGGAGTTTTGTCTCTGGATGGCCTTCCTGATGGCCTCCAGGTGATCTTTTTTTTTTTTTTTTAATTTCCAGAGACTGACCTTTGACCACCAGGTGATCTTTGCTCTCCAAACCACACCCAGTGCTGGCGAAGATGGAGGAACAAGAAGGCGCATTCATTTCCAGGTGGGAGTAAAAAATGGCACAGGCACCGCAGAAGAGTTTGGCCTTTTCTTATAAAATTAAACCATGCATTCTAGCAGTCGTGCTCCTTGGTAGTTATGCAAATGAGTTGAAAACTTACGTCCACACAAAACCCTGTACCCAGATGTTTATTTGTTTATTGCAGCCTAATTCATAATTGCCAAAATTTAGAAGTTATCAAGATACCCTTCGGTTGGCGGTACATCCAGATAATGGAATATTATTCAATACTAAAGGAAACAAGACATGGAGGAATCTTTTTTTTTTTTTTTTGAGACAGAGTTTCCCTCTTGTTACCCAGGCTGGAGTGCAATGGCGCGATCTTGGCTCACTGCAACCTCCGCCTCCCAGGTTCAGGCAATTCTCCTCCCTCAGCCTCCTGAGTAGCTGAGATCACAGGCATGTGCCACCATGCCCAGCTAATTTTTGTGTTTTTAGTAGAGACGGGGTTTCACCACATTGACCAGGACGGTCTTGATCTCTTGACCTCGTGATCCACCCGCCTCGGCCTCCCAAAGTGCTGGGATTACAGGCGTGAGCCACTGCACCCGGCCTGGCCGGAGGAATCTTAAATGCATATTACTGAGTGAAAGAAGCCAATCTGAAGAGACTACATATTGTATGATTTCAGCTGCATGACATTCTGGAAAAGGCAAAACGATGAACAGTAAAAAAATGAGTGGTTGCCAGGGGTTAGGAGGGAGCAGGATGCAGGCAGAGCATGGAGGCTTTTTAGGGCAATGAAAATACTCTGACCAAGCATGTTGGCTCACACCTGTAATCCCAGCACTTTGGGAGGCCGAGGCACATGGATTATCTGAGGTCAGGACGTTGGTCAACATGGTGAAACCCTATCTCTACAAATAATACAAAACTTAGCCTGGCATGGTGGCACACACCTGTAGTCCCAGCTACTAGGGGCGGTGAGGCAGGAGAACTGCTTGAACCTGGGAGGCACAGATTGCAATGAACCGAGATTGTATCACTGCACTCCAGCCTGGGCGACAAGAGCAAAACTCCACCTCAAAAAAAAAAAATTAAGCTGGCATGGTGGCATGTGCCTGTAGTCTCAGCTACTTGGGAGGCTGAGGTAGGAGAATCACCTGAGCCCAGGGAAATTGAGGCTGCAGTGAGCCTAAATCATGCCACTGCATTCCAGTCTGGGCGACACAGTGAGACCCTGTCTCAGAAAATAAAATTATCTGGCTGTGGTGGCTCATGCCTATAATCCCAGCCCTTTGGGAGGTAGAGGCAGGTGGATCACGAGTTCAGGAGATCAAGACCAGCCCGGCCAACATGGTGAAAACCCATCTCTACTAAAAATACAAAAAATTAGATGAGCATGATAGTGGGCACCTGTAACCCCATCTACTTGGAAGGCTGAGGCAAGAAAATCACTTGAACCCAGCAGACAGAGGTTGCAGTGAGCCAACATCCTGCCATTGCACTCCAGCCTGGGCGATAAAAGTGAAACTCTGCCTCAAAAAATAAAATATAAAGGCTGGGCACAGTGGCTTATGCCTGTAATCCCAGCATTTTGGGAGGCCAAGGTGGGCGGATCATTTGTGGTAAGGATTTCAAGACCAGCCTGGCCAACATGGTGAGACCCCATTTCTACTAAAAACACAAAATTGGCTTGGTGTACACGCCTGTAATCCCAGCTACTCAGTAGCTGAGGTAAGAGAATCACCTGAACCCGGGAGGCAGAGGTTCCATTGAGCCAAGATGACACCATTGCACTCCAGCCTGGGCGACAGAGCAAGACTCTGTCTCAAAACAAAACAAAACAAAAACAAATAAAACAATAAATAAATAGGCCAGGTGCAGTGGCTCACACCTGTAATCCCATCACTCTGGAAGGCTAAGGTTGGTGGATCACCTGATGTCAGGAGTTTGAGGCCAGCCTGGCCAATATGGTGAAACCCCATCTCTACTAAAAATACAAAAATCAGCTGGGCGTGGTGGCCTGTGCTTCTGTAGTCCCAGCTACTTGGGAGGCTGAGGCAGGAGAATCGCTTGAACCCAGGAGGTGGAGGTTGTAGTGAGCTGAGACGGAGCCACTGCATCCAGCCTTGGGGACAGAATGAGACTATGTTTCAGAAACAAACAAACAAAAAAGGCTGGGTGCAGTGGCTCACGTTTGTAATCCAGCAGTGAGACTGAGGCAGGCAGATCACAAGGTAAGGAGTTCGAGACTAGCCTGTCCAATATGGTGAAACCCTGTTTCTACTAAAAAATACAAAAATTAGCCAGGCATGGTGGCACACACCTGTAGTCCCAGCTACTCAGGAAGCTGAGGCAGGAAATTCGCTTGAACCTGGGAGGTGGAGATTGCAGTGAGCTCAAATTGTGCCATTGCACTCCAGCCTGGGTGACACAGTGAGACTCTATTCTATCTCAAAAAAAAAAAAAGACTGTGCATGTGTAGAGTTTGCCATTCTAACCATGTTCAAGTACACAGGCCAGTATCATTGAACAGATTCACATTGATGTACAAGCTCACCACCGTCCATCTCCAGAACTTTTTCATCTCCCCAGACTAAACCTCTGTCCCCATTAAACAGCTCCCCATCTCCCGCTCCCAGTCCCTGGCAACTACCATTCCACTTCCTGTGTCTGTGACTTTGCCTGCTCTGGGGACCTCATATGGGTGGCAGCCTAGGGTTTGTCTTTTTGTGACTGGTTATTTCACTGGCTTATTTCAGCACAGGTCCTCCAGGTCCATCTGTGCTGTAGCAGGTGGAGGCATGCTGTAGACAGATCAGCCCAGTCCCAGTCTCGGCTCTGCCACTGGAGCCCTCTGAGCCTCAGACGCTGCTGTAGACCGGGAATAGTGACCCTTCACCAAAAAAGGTACATGAGAGGTTTACTTAGGGTCCTGGGAGGACAGCAGGGTCCTTGGTGACTTCAGTGGATGTGCCAGGCCCTGCTGTACCCCTGGGAATCGAGCCATGAAGAAGAGGCCCACCCCACCCCTCTGCACCCACTTTCCTTCTGCCCAGGTGCCCCAGCTCAGACACTCTGTTCACCTCACTGGTCTGCCAGGAAAGTCATCTCTTTCTTTTTATGCTGTTGAAAATGGGTTGGTCAATATCCCAGAAGTGTTCAGGATGCTTCAAGCTGCATTTTGAGCTCCTCAGCTTTGATTAGCAAGAATAATTGTCTTCACTTTATCCTGAGTTAGCCCTTTGGTGGGGAAGTATAGGAAAGGCTATTGGAGTAGGTGGCCAGGGGGCTGGGCCTTCTATCCATGTATGTGGGGGTGATAAGCCCCTCTGGACCCACCACAGCTGACAGCATCACACCTCTAGCCAAGCGCACACTTGACCCAAAGACCCGAGTTTGCCATCAAAGCAGACCCAGGGCTTGGTTCCGAGTGGAAAGATTAACACGAAGAAAGCTGGAGTGGCCCGGCATGGTGGCTCACATCTGTAATCCCAGCACTTTGGGAGGCTGAGGTGGGTGGGTCCCCTGAGGCTGGAGACCGGCCTGACCAACATGGAGAAACCCTGTTTCTACTAAAAATACAAAAATTAGCTGGGCGTGGTGTCGCACGCCTGTAATCCCAGCTACTCGGGATGCAAACTTAATCGGGCATGTGCTACCACGTGGCCAGTTCTCAACTTGGTAGAGTGGGTTTTGTTTTGTTTTGTTTTTACCATTTTTACCCCCTTAGCTCAGCCCACTCCATGTTTTAGATTCTATACTCATAACACCCCACTCCTGGTACCAAATCCTGTGTTGGTTTGGAGACTTCTGGTTGCATTTAACACACAACCCAACCAAACTGGCATTCTGGCTGATCTCCTTTTGCCACACCACCCCTCCTCAATACTGCTTTTATGCCTTGGCAGGCCTTCCCTGCAGACTGCTCTTCCAGGCTCCGTCAATGCCTGGCTTCTGATTGGGTTTGCTCAAAAGAAGGGTATTCGGCTGGGTGTGGTGGCTCACGCCTGTAATCCAAGCACTTTGGAGGCCAACGTGGGCGGATCACCCGAGGTCGGGAGTTCAAGACGAGCCTGACCAACATGGTGAAACCCCATCTTTAAAGAAAAAAAAAAAAGAAGGGTATTCATTTGTAGGGTTGCTATAACAAAGTACAACAAAATGGAATAGCATAAACCATAGGAATGTACTGTCCCACCGTTCTGGAGGCCAGAAGTTCTAGATCAAGGTGTTGGCAGGACCATACTCCCCCTGAAGGTGCTAGGAAAGGGTGTGATCTGGTGTCCTAGCTCCTGTAGTTTCTTGGCTTGTGACGGCATAACTCCGTCTTCACGTGGCATTTTCCCTGTGCTCATGGCTCTGTCCACACTTCCTTTTTTTTTTTTTTTTTGAGAAGGAGTTTCACTCTTGTCACCCAAGCTGGAGTGCAGTGGCACAATCTCCACTCACTGCAACCTCCACCTCCCAGTTCAAGCAATTCTCCTGCCTCAGCCTCCTGAATAGCTGGGACTACAGGTGCCCGCCACCACGCCCAGCTAAATTTTGTATTTTCAGTAGGGATGGGGTTTCACCACTTGGCCAGGTTAGTCTCAAACTCCTCATCTCAAATGATCCACCCACCTCCACCTCCCAAAGTGCTGGGATTTTTGATGTGTGCCACCACACCCAGCTTATATTTCCCCACTCCCTGCTTTTTTTGTTGGTTTTTTTGAGACGGAATCTCACTCTATCATCCAGGCTGAAGTGCAGTGGTGCAATCTCAGCTCACTGCAACCTCTGCCTCCCAGGTTGAAGCAATTCTCCTGTCTCAGCCTGCCGAGTAGCTGGGATTACAGGCGCCTGCCACCGTGCCGGGCTAATTTTTGTATTTTTAGTAGATGGAATTTCACCATATTGGTCAGGTTGGTCTCAAACTCCTGACCTCAGGTGATCCCCCCTACCTCAGCCTCCCAAATGGTGCTGGGATTACAGGCGTGAGCCACTGTGCCCCGCCCACATTTTCCCTCTTATAAGGACACCAGTCATGTTGGATTGGGGCCTGCCCTTCTCCAGTATGACCCCACTTTAATCACATCTGCAAAGACCCTCGTTCCAAATAAGGTCCTAATTGGGGTTAGGACTTCAACATATGAATTCTGTGGGCACACAGTTCGACTCAGAACAGGGAAGCCCAGGAGGAGGCTGGGGTAGGAGGAGAGAGCAGTCGGCGTGTTCAGTCTCCTGCCTTCTCCTGATCTCCGCCAGGGGGCATCTGTCCTTCCCAACTGCTGCTCTCACCAGGCAGCCCCGCTCGGTGCTGCCCTTCCCCTTGTCGCTTTAGCGTCTCTCTGTTCCTAGCCTCTGGGCGCCCTGACATCCTTGGTTTGTTTCCAAATCCCTGTTCACCCATCTTGCCCTTTCATTCAAATCTCCTTCAGTCTTTCTGGGGGGAGTCCAATTTCTTGCTGGAATCCTGGATGATTCAACTGGTTAAATGACAGAAGGGCTCCTGTAGGCACCCAGATGGGCAGGCTGTGGGTGCCCTTGGGCTTCCAGACCCCATATCGGGGGCTCCGTGTCCCTGCAGTTTTCTTGGCTTTCGCCTCCAGTGTCTGCCTGGGCACGTGGCTGGAGGTCAGCCTGGCTCCCTCTGAAGAAGCAGAAATGGCCAGAGCAGTTCCAGATGTTGTATTTGCAC
Source organism: Leontopithecus rosalia (assembly GCA_028533165.1). Classification (NCBI taxonomy): domain Eukaryota; kingdom Metazoa; phylum Chordata; class Mammalia; order Primates; family Cebidae; genus Leontopithecus; species Leontopithecus rosalia. Next base: position 122,069,384 of record CM052655.1, read on the forward strand.
TCCCCACTGTCCAATAGAAGCTTGTCCCCCCAGGCATCAACAATGCCCCAGGATTCCACCTCCCAAGGTTACCGGCCCACCTTGGACCCAGGTCTGTGGCCAGGAGAATGCTGGGCACCGCTTAGCTTAGGCCCATGGGCCCCCCACTGGATGTGTGGTAGGATGAGGCTGGGCAGGCAGGCTGGGCAGCCTAGTGCTCGCTGGTGTTCTGTGAGTTCACAAGCCCTGTTCCTTGGGGTGGCATCTCTACCCTCAGGGCATGGCTGCTGTATGGGAGACACATACCTCCATGCTCCCGCCTTCCTCTCCTGCTGGTAAACTTCTCCAGGATGAGCTCTCCTCTAGGGGCCCACTTTCCCCCACCCCCACCCCGAATGGCTGCCCTTTCCCCTTCGCCAGCAGCCCCTCCACCTGGCTGCCGAGGAAGAGCTGTGGGCACTGTTCCCATTGTTTCCCTTCTCTCTCAGCAGGTTTCTCAGTCCCCGAGGATTTGAAGTCATCTTTGGGAGGAGAGGGTCACTCACATCCTCCCAACTCAGCTCCACGTTGGGCAACTGGGACCACAAGCCTCGGGCAACACCCAGGGGAAAGGCCTATCTGGGGGCAAGAGGCATGGGGTTGGGGCACCTCCCGCAGAGGCTGACTTCCAGCCACCGCCCCCACCCTGTGCAGAAGGAACGTCCAGACCGGTGAAAACAGCAGGAGGGCAGAGCCGGCAGTGGGGAGGTCGCATTCAATTGTCCCAATAGAAAGTCCTGATTGTGCCGTTCAGCTCAGCTCTGCTCTGCAGGGCGGACCCAGACACTGAGTAAGGAAATGTCCACATGGAGATATCACTGCAAAGGGCTTGGGTCATACCGAAAGGAAAAGCACAGCCTTCAGAGAGAAGATGGAGTCGGGGCATGGGAGCAGGGGCCAGCCGACCCTGGTGGCCTCGGGGCTCCATCGCGGCCAGCCCCTGTGGTTTCCGTCGTCACAGAACCTCGGCGGTCAGGCCATGCGGCACAGAGCACTGCTTACCATCTCTCGTGAGCAGCAGCCAGGCAGGTGCAGCCCGTGTCACAGATGGAGAACCTGTCAGGGGACCTCGAGGTAGGGCCTGGGCTCAGATTTCACATGGCCCAACCCCCGTCGCTGCTGCAGTAAAGGAGACTAAGGGTTCCCAGGTTCCAGCTCTGGAGCCTGGCCTCAGGAGAGGCTGTCAGCAACACCTCCGGCAGCTTCCATCCATCGATTCCTTCCAGAAGCTGCTGAACACGCAGGCTCCCTGCCACCAGACATAAATCTCCATCTCCTTTTCCGGGACTGCACATCAACCCAGTCTGCCTTCCAAATGCTGATGCGTCCCTGCTGTTCCTGCGGACACCAGCTGTCATTCTGGAAAGCACGTGTTTCCTGTGGCTGCCGCACACAGCGCCACACACTGGGGGCTCCGGAAGACAGGGATTTATTCTCTCTGAGCTCTGCGATGAAGTCTGGAATCAAGGTGTCTGCAGGGCTGGCTCCCTCGCTCCGGTTTCCAGGGCTCCACTGGCCCTTGGGCTCCCAGGATAGCAGCTGCATCCCTCCAGCCTCTGCCTCCACCTCACCTGCTCTTCTCTGCTGTGCATGCGCCTCTGTGTCTTTGAGGGTTCACCCAAAATCCAGGAGGATCTCATCGTGAGACTAGCCTGGGCAACATAGTAAGACTTTGTCTCTAAAATAAATAAAAATTTAAAAATGGCGGGCATGGTGGCTCATGCCTGTAATCCCAGCACTTTGGGAGGCAGAGGCAGGCGGATCACGAGGTCAGGAGTTCGAGACCAGCATGACCAACATGGTGAAACCCCATCTCTACTAAAAATACAAAAATTAGCTGGGCGACTGGTGGACAATGAACAATACTGAAATAGTGGTAATACAAGGAGATAGCATCCTCACGTTAGAAGCCTTGGAACGAGTATAAATAATGGCTGTTCAGCAGAGAAACCCATGTCCTCTCTCCATAGGGCCCATTTTACTATGACGTAAAAATTACATCATGTACATTTTCCTGTTAGGCTTTTTGTTAAATAAACTTTTGTAATAGTAAAAAAATAAAGCGGTGGGCGGGCGCAGTGGCTCATGCCTGTAACCCTAACACTTTGGGAGGCCAAGGTGAGTGGATGACCTGAGGTCAGGAGTTCAAGACCAGCCTAGCCATCATGGTGAAACCCCATCTTTAAAAATAAATACATAAATAAATAAAGTGGTTAGGATGGTACATTCTATGTTGTGGGTAATTTGTCACAATGTTAGAAAAAGAAAAGAAGCAAGACACTTGTCAACTGACATCCTATCAGCTAAGTGTGGTCTCTTTTTTTACAAATCTGTGTTTTCTGGCTTTTCCACAATAAAGATACATTATTTGTGTAATAAGATAAACACGTGGCTTGGGCGCAATGGCTCATGCCTATAATCCCAGCACTTTGGGAGGCTAAGGTGGGAAGATCACTTGAGCCCAGGAGTTCAAAAGCAGCCTAGGCAACATAGTTAAACCTCATCTCTACAAGATACAAAAATTATCTGGGTGTAGTGGTGCATGCCTGTAATCCCAGCACTTTGGGAGGCTGAGGCAGCTGGATCACCTGAGGTCAGGAGTTTGACAGCCTGGCCAACATGGTGAAACCCTGTCTCTACTAAAAATTCAAGGCTGGGCGCAGTGGCTCAAGCCTGTAATCCTAGCACTTTGGGAGGCCGAGGCGGGTGGATCACAAGGTCAAGAGATCGAGACCATCCTGGTCAACATGGTGAAACCCCGTCTCTACTAAAAATACAAAAAATTAGCTGGTCATGGTGGCGCATGCCTGTAATCCCAGCTACTCAGGAGGCTGAGGCAGGAGAATTGCTTGAACCCAGGAGGCGGAGGTTGTGGTGAGCTGAGATCGCGCCATTGCACGCCAGCCTGGGTAACGAGCAAAACTCTGTCTCAAAAAAAAAAAAATCAAAAATTAGCCAAGCATGGTGGTACATGCATGTAGTCCCAGCTACTCAGGAGGCTGAGGCAGCAGACTTGCTTGAACCTGGGAGGTGGAGGTTGCAGTGAGCCGAGATAGTGCCACTGCACTCCAGCCTGGGTGACAGACTCTGTCTCAAAAAAAAAAAAATAGGGCCGGGCGCGGTGGCTCAAGCCTGTAATCCCAGCACTTTGGGAGGCCGAGGCGGGTGGATCACGAGGTCATGAGATCGAGACCAACCTGGTCAAAATCGTGAAACCC